>JXSR01S067413.1:54347-75548 GCA_000969725.1 Ophiothrix spiculata | reverse complement strand
CAAAGTACACATTTTGATTTTTTTCAATCAACAAACACTAAAGTAGATACTCATTAATATTGTTAACAATAATACATGAGTGATCCAACAAAAAAAGGGATGGCAAATTTAATAGCAAAAAAGTCGGTGGCTAATTTTAGCCACCGAGAACACATGCGTTGTATTGGAAGAAATGTCAAACCGTAATGGCTGCCGTGGTCGTCTAAGTCAGGCTCAAGTTAGGCAACTTCTTAATCTTAGTACAATGTCAATGACTCCGATTCAATTAGTTTGCAGGCAAACTTAGTAAGACCGGGAGAAGAAATTATCTTTTATGGGGAAGAGCTTTTATCATTTTACGAAATCTCCCTATTAAAGGGGCAATTCATGATCCACTTTTCACCCTCAAGGTCACCTCTATCAAATTGGAGTTTTTTAGCTTATAAGAATCCTCAAGTGGTATATGTTATGATCCCCAAACCATTCTTTCATATGTGCTTGCGTTTTTGAGAAAAAAGAGAAAATGTGTCATTTTCTAATTATTGTCGGGGCCCCGACAATAATTACAACACAGTAGTCTATGGGGATTTTTCAAAATGCTGAAAAGCTTGTAACTTTCAAACGAATGGTCGGAATCAAGTGAAATTTTCAGTATATATTTATGTTGTACTCTTCTTTTTATTTAGCTGGAAAAGAGGCCACATCAAAATCATGAATTGCACCTTTAAGTTTGCACATTGAGCTATACAAAACCGAGGAGCGCCAATATTTTCCCTTTAAAATATTGATACTCACTCCCAAATTGGTCTGCACCTAATCTTTGTTTCCTTAATCTTCACATCAATAATTTAAATTCCTCTAAACCTGTTTTTTGGAAAATGAGGATCTTTTCTCTCCCCGTGTTAATCAGCGGGGCTAAATTTGCTTGTCAATTTCATTTCCATCCAATGACGTAATAAATTAGTCTCGTTATACAACATTTATGATTGTAACAGACGGGACATTCGCATAAATTCACTCGGTTGAGCGTAGCAAATGAAGACTGGTAAAAGAGATTTTGGAGCGAATCATTTTTGCTTCGCTCGCTATCAATTTACGTGGCTCCTCGTAAATCGTGCTTCGTTGCTTCAACGGTGTGTGTGAGGTGAGCGACCAAAATAAAAAAGACACACATACCGTTGAAGAACCTTTAACTAGATTCAATGAGTAAATTTACTTACGGCTAGCCTGGCCCTGGCGTATGGCAAATGTTTTTGTTTACCACGCTGTAGAATATGATTCTTACAAAGAGAAGAGATCAACGTCGGCCCATGAACCTCTGCGCCCGATTGGCAACCCCATTTTGCTCTAAATTAATTTTTGTCTTCAAACTCTTCCTAAATAGCCCATATATTTTATAAATAATATATCATTTACCTAAATATAACAGAAATTAACAAACGTGTACAAGTACAGCTACTTTCCAAGCACCATATCCATATGGAACGACCTACCGTCATCAATTGTCAATTTACCATCTACTAAGACCTTCGCCAAGCAGATCCATGATAGCATCTACAGAGCCTGAGGCCAGCTGGAGCTGTATAGGCTCCAAGGCGCCAGCAGATGTATCCACCGTCTAGCCCAGCACCAAGTCGTCAATGTATGCACCCTCGGTTTTTTCGTCTACATGTAGTTTCTTCAGTTTATTAAAGGGACTAGCCTAGATTCCACTGAGAATTAAAAACTTATGGAAATGCTTTAAATAAAGCTTAAAAGTGTAGTAAAATCCAAAAAAGTACAGAAATGTACACAGAAATGGCTCAAATTGACAGCGAATTGATTTGCAATATATCTATATGTGATGGTGGTGTGACTATCCAGTGTTTTCTAAATCCTAAATTTGTACCTCAGATGGATTTACCAGATAAAAGATCAAATGAAGCTCTTGGAGATAAGTTAATATAATACATATCAAAAGAGAAACAATTTTATCAAAAATAATTTTGTTTACAAATCACAGGTGTAGAAACAAGATGTTTTTAAGATTTGAAACTAGAAACACTTTTTCAACCATTTTTTGTCGCCGGCGACAAAAAAGACAGCTGGTTAATAATTTCATTTTTTTCCTCTGTTACACAAATTCAGCGGAAACTACTGGTAGGATATGTTAGTATAATCATGTACTATCAATACATGTGAAAAAAATATATAGTCAGAAAATCAGCGGACAGGATCTAGGCCAGTCCCTTTAAAAACATAATTATAATTACCTACATTAGGCACTTCAGTTACCTGTTACATCAGGGGCGTCGGAAGGAAAATAAAAGTTGTGCGGCCACTGGTAAAAGTGGTGCGGCCTGTAACCTGTAGTTATCAAAAATATGTAAACAACTAAGCCGCAGAAGAAAGTAGTTACTAAAAACGAATATATACAGTACTATTTTATGGTCCATTATAAAACATATTAAATTAATTGAAATTAACTAATTTTTATTTTTTCTGACTGAAAAGCGGTGTGGCCAAAGCCCACATGGCCCACACAGTTCCGACGCCCCTGTGTTACATAATGGGTGAACGGCTGAATCCAAATAAAAGTATATATTTCTGGAAGCGGATTTGCATACTAAACATGATGGTGAGGTTATTTTTTCACCAAAATGTGTAATTTGGCCTTTAGGTTCAAAAATCATGTTTTTGACCCCAAATTTTACGGGAAAGCTACCTAAATTGTGCTTTGGTGAAATGTTGAACTATTTTACTTGTTTATATTTTTTCTTACTTTTTAAACTATTGCCAAAAATAGGTCAAAAAGTGTCATGTTTTGTCAAAAATGGTGGCAGCGGTGGGATGTTTGACATTTTTGGACCAATTATTGACAATATCTCAAAAAGTTGGTAATATTTCAAAAAGTAAGAAAAAAAAAATCAAAAATTTGAGAAATGCATTCCTAGATTATTGCTTTCTAGATTCTAAAAAGTAAGATAGTTTGAAATGTTTGGCAAAAAAAAAATGATTTTTGGACTTTAGGGCCAAAGTTACACATTTTTGGTCCAAAAATGACATCACCATCAGGTTCAGTTTGCAAATCCGCTTTTAGAAATATATAGGCCTACTTTTATTTGGATTTAATTATCCCTTGCTGAGTTATACAGAGAAAAAAATATCTGAAAACGAAATGCTGACAGGGCGCGGCCCTTAAACAATATCGGAGATACAGACATACAGAAACGGCCATTTCAGCAAACATTATGAATTTGTGACATTTTATGCTTTCATAAACGACAAATTTGGCCATATTGTTTGACAGTTTTGTGTCAAGATTATAATGACAAATGAGTGGGTAATATTGCGTGCATCGAGTGACATTTTGTGTATCTTATAAATTACAAAAAGGGTTGTCTGTGTCTTCCATTTTTAAATGAAAAATTGTCCACATTTTGTGACATTTTGCGTGTCTGTTTATGATAAAATGGGTAATTTCAACGATATTTTAGGCGGCTATCTTGTTTTTCTATTGATAAAAATGGGATTTTCTTATTCCCCCAGTCTAACTTAAAGCAATACTATAAGGTATTAAAAATGAAGCGCCCCCTGTCACCCATGACTTTTAATTTTTTTAATTTATTGGGTTTGTTTTGGGTAGATATTAATTTCCTCCAAATGATTTGGCTTAAAATTGGTTAATTTTTCTGTTATGACCATTTGTTGAATTAAATTCGGGATCCCGAATTTAATTCCACATGTATTAGTATAGGAAAACATGCATGTTCTTTTTATCCATTTTTCAGTGGTAAAACGATTTTTTTGAGAAAATACACTTGAAAATGCTTTTAGATAGTCACATTCCTTCATTTTATTTTTTGGTGCAGAATTATGCTCTAATTTTTCTTTCTCATTTAGGCGCGATGTTTGTGAATGGATCGGGCTAAAAAAAAAATTCTTTGATATATAGTGAAATTAAAGGGGCATTGGACAAGTTCAGCATCATCCCCAAACATTTTGAGATTTTTGCATCATTTGAAGTATTAGTGGTAATAATGACAGCATGCAAAGTTTCATTGTCAAATTCAAACCCTATATATGAAAATATCTTATTTTTAATTATCGTTGTCGACAACGATAAATACTGCCCTCTATACTTGAAATTCTAGAATTAGCCTTTTCAGGAGATCTAATGAAAATTTAAAATTTCTTTTGATTTTCCTGCAATCTATGATGTGAAAGGAATGTTTAACAAACAAATCTTTGGCCTTTTCTCATTGTATATCATCAATAAATACGTTTTGAGAATAGCCTCATACCCAAATCAACAAATAAAATAAAATTCAAATTTTTGACTTTTTTGAAGGTTTGGATCAAAATTTTCCCGATATGTGGTAATTAACTGTTATTTTCTAACAAAGGAAGTGTAAATCACCCACAAACAAAATTTTAATGAATTACCTTGTTGCTTGTTGAAATAATTTTCCGTTTCGGAGTTAAAAATCCATATCTCAGGAACCACACATCTGTTTTTCAAGCAACAAACACCCAGCGGTAGCTCAACTCTTCAACTTTCTGAAAAACTGTTTCCCGAACGCGATTGATCTTTCACAGCACGCCGATTTGCATTTTCTGTCAACACCCGTATAACCGTGTGTTTTGCGATCACATGGAAAATGGTGCCTTCAGACAAGGGAGATATTTGTCATTGAACTATGGCTGTGCAGTGATCGCTGAATTTTCACTTGCTTTCAAAATGACCATCGCTTAAATCTCACGCGATTTCCGAAACTAAGCAATATTTTTCAAAACTGTAAAAGGACATATGGGAGAAAATATGCTTTGATAACATATTCAAAGAACGAGAAGATCCATGCAGGCAGAGCTTGAAAAAAAAAATTTTTGTAAAATAAAAAAAATTGTCACCTGTTAAGGCTTTTATTTTGACTTTCTTTTTTGGCTTATAAGTCTAAAAATATTAAGTTACAGTAAAGAAAAGTATACATTTCTAGAAAGGAAATTTGACAAGGAATCTGCTTATGTTATTGGTTTGGTTCAAAAATGACTATATTTTGAAAAAATAGCAAAAAACAGTGATTTTTGCCTAAACATGAAACGGGAAAAGTATCTAAAAAAATTGCTACTGCCAGTTTATCACATATCGTTTTTTTGAAACTACACAAAATTATCTAGGGTCGCATTTTTTATGTTTTCAAATAAAGCCTAATTTTTTGAAATATAATGAAAACTATGTTGAATGTGCCGTTTCGAACATTTATCATGCATCAATTTTGATAGAAACTAATGAATATCTTTGATTTTAGGACCTTAAATTGAAAAATGAGAAACGCGATCCTAGATTTTGATATACTGTACATAATGGTTGAAAAAGCTTTCCTTGTACTTTTTAGTTTTTTTAGTTACGTTTCCCGAAAAATGATGTTTTTTCATCAAAACTGAAAAGGAGAAATCCCATGTTTAATGAAGAAATCGCACATTTTGACCTAAAACTCATGAATTTTGAGGTCTAAACCTTGGGTATCGGACATGAAAACTTATTATGTAATTGATATTATTGGTAAGTATTGTGCTCAACTTTCAGATCCCATTTTAAGCTCCTTATTTTGTAAATATATTGAAAGAAATCTAAAATACCAATGTTCAATTATTTGGTCTTTGTTTACAATATTGACAAGTTTATTGCGGGATTTTAACAAAATGTGCTCATGCAAGAACATAACGCAACGCGTTCACCCGCGCACGCAGTACTTGTTGCCGCGCAAAAAGGCACGCACATCAAAACACGCAACCTAAACGCAAAATATAGGACGCGTATCTATGCCCGTATTTTCCCGCCAACAGCCACGTGGTTTTTTTTACTGTAAAATGTCAAAATAATCTTTTAATTTTACCTATAAATAAGTTTAAAAGTTTTGTTTTGTAGTATTTTATTGTCTGTAATAAAAGGTAACATGCTGAAGTATCAGAAAATGCAGAAAAACTAAATTCTGCTTCAGAACAAACGGCCGGGATTAACAGGCCCCTTAAACACACGCAGAGAAGTTCTGTGTAGTGATTTCGTTCACCGATTACGAAACAGGTGATTGAAGTGCCTACTCTTAACAGAAGAGATTATAGGGAAGTTCTAATTAAAGTCATTTTTTGTAATCATTTAATTTAGCTTTACTCATAACCCTTGCTTTTAAAGGAGATGGTCCAATTGCTTCAACTTTTTTTCAAACTTTTTAAGATTTTGGTCCAAAATATTGCTTATATTTTTCTCATAATCAATGTTAAATTTCATGTCTGTTTTGAAGGTATAATATTAGCAATTTAAGGCAGGCCTTATGCATGTTTTCTACCATTTTTGAAGGTAATATGTAACAGATCCATGATATTTTATGGACCTATTTTTACGCTATATCGGGACCGATGGCCTCCGTATTGGGCGTCAGCCATCGGAATCACCATATTATGTTATGAAGTGTCTACAGTTATTCCGGAAAATTCCTCCAAAAATCTCATGATATATGTAAGCAAATGCCTCAAGGTTTTGGAATCATTAATGAAACCTATTTAAATAGAGAATAATTACTAACCTGATATTTGAGTCAAATCTGTATTGTAGACATTGTGGTCCATCATAACCTAATAATGATAAAGGTTGTGCATCAAAATAAAAACAACTTCAAACCTGCATAATCAGATTTTCATGGTACAATGGATTAACATTCGTTCTGTCCAACTCCAACATGTTGCTAAATTTCATCCCACATGTTTTTATTCCGTACATTTTAAAATATTTTTGATTATGGTCAGTTGGCTGATATTTTAATTACACACAAAATAGTTAAAGCAATACTATAATATTTTGATCAAAAATGATTTATAATAAAAACAGCATAAAATGGTGGAATGTGACTATCTAAAAGCCTTTTCAAGTGTATTTTGTGAAAAAATTGTTTTGCCACCAAAAAATAGATGAAAAGCACATGCAAGCTTTCCTATACTAATACATGTGGAATTAAATTCGGGATCCCAAATTTAATTCAACAAATGGCCATAACAGAAAAAGTAAGCATATTTGAGCCAAATCATTTGGAGGGTATTCATATCTACCAAAAACAAACCCAATAAGCCCCAAAAATCAAAAGTCATGGGTGACAGGGGGGCGTTTCATTTTTAACACTTTATAGTATTGCTTTAAATGAGACATTTTCATGCTTCAATTTGTAAAATTACAACTGAAAAACCCTTCCGTCTGACATGCTAGGATTCCATCCGACATGGTAGCATTTTTAGAAGGCGCCTTTTGAAGAGATCATACATATTGAAAAACCCAAATTTTAATTATAAGTAATTACTTAAATGTTCTCTTTCTTAACTTTGATAGAATTTCAATTTTTGGACAATCTGTACACAGAATCCCAGTTCTATTCAGTGTAAAAATAAATGGAAGCACAAGAAACTTCAAGTATTTAAATGATTTTTGTAGGAGGGTACAGCAGATAAATTTTATGGAAGAAAGATTGCAACTGCTGACCCTCTTTATAAAAAGTAATGAGAGCCGCTTTCTCAATCAAATTCCATCTGACATGATTACAATCATTTTAAAACAGACCCAGCATTGCATAACTTTAGGTGGGGCCTAGTATGGTACCAAGCCACCACTGCTATTCTAATAATTTGCTCAGGACTCAAAAATGAATATTGTGTTCAAAAATGGCTGAAAATTGGTGACACTTTAAAGTCTCCAATTTGCAGCCATTTCTGTATGGCTGACTTAGAATTGTACTGAGGCTCCACCAAAATGGTGCCCCTCTATTGAAAATTTCTGGATCTGCTCCTATTGGCTTGATTCAATCTAGGGGGTACATATTGCTATAAAATGTAGGTATGAATTGACTATCATAGTTTCATTTTGTTTTTCAACTAGATGAATTGCGAGAACACTTCAGGAAGTTTGGAGTCCTTCAGATGTGTGCTGTTCTTTTTGTAAGTATCGTATTACATAGGTTTAAATACATGAAGGTGATTGTAAAAGGACAGGCTCATGCACCCGGTGTATGCATCAATCTTAGTATTCATCTATCTCAATAGGCCATGAGAAACCTCTTGCATTTGCTGGAATCTTGCAAATATTATGTCAAGCCATTTATTTTGAATCATTTTTCAGACTAGGAACATTTTTGTTTTTTCAAATAAATTCTTTATTGGGATGGGCACCATGGCCTAATTTATAAGCTTTATTTTCTTACAGAATAAGGAGACAGGATTTTCAAGACAGACTGGTGTTGTGAGGTTCAAAGAGGAGAGTTCATACAAGGAGGCACTTCAAGCAGAACATGAATTGGACGGCAAAGTGGTAGGTTATATGTAAATATATGGCATTCATTCTTACGAGTCCCAGGAGCCCTGGCAATACACCATAATATATCAATGTCATTTGTGATGTGATCTAGGAACCTAGTGGGCACAAGTTGAAATTCCAATGTTGAACAAACGTTGAAGTTTCAACTCAACCATTTTTAAATGTTTAATCAACATTGAAGATTCAACTCAACAATTTTTCAACGTTGAAAAGACGTTGAAGTTTCAACTCAACCATTTTTAAACGTCTTTTCAATGTACGATTAAACGTTGAACTCGGTTTCAATGTTGAAATTTTGACCAAATCATTTTGTCAGAATATCTCTTTTCTAGACTGTATGAAGTTTCACTGAGATCAATTAAATCATTATTAATATAGCCAAAACATAAATGACATTCATATGGGTCAAGTTTAAAACCAAATCAGTTATTAATTTTTAGGTTGAAATATTTTTTCACTTTTCAACGTGGAAGTTGACATTCATTTACATGACTCAACATTGAAGTAAGGGTACTCACTAGGAAACCTGCCACATGGCACACCCTGCACGGTACTAAGTTTACCTACACAATGTTGTGACCAGAGGAAAGACACCGCTGTTTGATCACTAATTATATATAGCCATTTACAGCCAAAGGCACATTATTGATGGCGCTATTCCTATAAATCAAGTTTGCAGGTTTTAAAAGTCTATGAACCTTAGTTTTGACATTTGCCACCTTGATAAGGTAAAGGAGACCAAAAACAAATTTGTGACCCATCATATCGAAAGGTAACTTAAGGGTCTCATCTAAAGATTATATTTTAAACTTTAAAATGACACCTTGATTTTGGTTATTGGATTTTCGATTGCAAAGTTACATCTAAATTGGTTAAAGGAATCGGGCTGATTCAGAAAATTATAGTTCTTAAAAAATCGAGTTTAAAGTTTCTATATTGGTAAAAATGGAACCTTGGACGTGATTTTTGACTATGCTAAGTTTCATTGGCCCGTAATTTACTATGCAGACAGTACCCATTTTATTCATGTTTGAAATTCACACACTAAAAATTTAATTTATGCAATATGCATATAATTAATTTCAAAAATGAATAGTGCCACCAATAACGAAATATCAAAATATGGGCTAAAATGATGTATTTTGATTTAAAATGAACATTTTTTTCGATAAAATGTGAAATTAGATTATGGAAACAAAAATGACAGTTCAACACCTAATTCCAGAACTAATTTGAACACTTTTAAGGGCCTGCATTAATTGTAAAATGCATTTTTGTCGAAAAGTTGTTTCCCGTTGGAGCAAAGTTTTCTTGGTAGGGTGAGCAAATGTCACTCTGGCGAGTGAATGTCTTTGGACATCAGGCCTAAGTAACATCAAAAAGATAACAACAAAAATATCTTTTGATTGCTATTGGTTGATTAAACACATCATGTACTGGTACCAAGCAGTAAGACTGATGACAATGATATAGTGTTGGATTTTGAGCTCAAAACCAAATGTGTATGTGCTCTTTGTATAAATCCTTGCGTAAATCCTACCCTCTTGCATGACTTTTGAAGATACTCATGAGCTTTGATTGACTTGGTGATCTAAGGAAAATGCCACAAATGCAAGCTGATTTTCATCATACTGTTGTTTGTCTCTTGCATTGTTCTCATTTTAGGTGAGAGTTGATCCTGCCACTGAAGAATTTTCAAGATCCAGGAGAAACCCAAACATCAATAGGTCAAATCTACGTAGAAATATGGAGAATGTTTTGAACAGTATATAGCAGTCATGTGTGCCAGTATAAAGGAACATTATGGACTTCCAAAATGATTGTGTGATTCTGAATTAGCACTTGGAGACTCTGCTAAACATTATGTGACTGATCAACAATCTTACACCCCTTTTGTGGAACATCTAACAATGAAATGAGATGTACCAGTATATTGACTGCACATGGCCATGGTTTGTATTTATCCTTTCAAATTTCCCTGAAAATCTCATGATCTTGCAAGAGAGAACAGAGAAAAAGAATATCCGTAGTCTGGGATGAGTCATATCAATTCTACAGTTTGAATTTGGCAAATTTTGAAGGTTTTTTGTTCATAACATAGAGGCAGTCTGGTATCTTCCCTCTATATCTATGTACATAACATACCGGTAGATATAGAATATAACATAGATATGGAGGGAACATACCAGACTGCCTACAATACTGCCATGTGTAGTGGAGTCGTCAGCTATGCCTATAGAACTGAAATTGGCTGTATTCAAGCTCATTCTTGTCCTGTCAAAATCAGCTCTGAGTTTGGAGATTAGTTGTGTGTAGAGGAAAACTGTGCAAGTACTGCTTTGTTTGAATGATATGCATGTCTGAATGTAAAGATAGTGGCCCATTTCCCAGGAAGGTATTTAGCTAAACCACAGTTTTAATTGAACACCAACTGTCCAGGAATGATACATCGTTGCAGCTTTCAAGCGGAACAGTTCAATGAGCCGTGCTGTTGAAGTGAAATTAAAACCATGGTTTAGCTAAACAACTTTATTGAATAGGGGTCATTGTGTTTTCAATTTTTGCTCAATGCTACTAAATTCGGTGTATCATTGGCAATCTGAATACCCCATATTTATCCTATGATGGTATAAAACTGACACCAAGTCCGGTACCTCCACTCTGTATCTATTGTTTGTGTAGTTAAAGATCCATTGGTCTAACAATAGGCGAAACTTGGATCTTTAATTTCGGAGCGTCAATTTGGTTCATTATCACGTGACATTTTTCACAGAATGTATAGAAGTATGCAATTAAATAAGTACAAAGGAGATAAAGACAACAGAATTTTATTCCTACATTTATTTCATCTTGTGATTCATGCTCATATTGAAAGACAAACATTTTCCATTTGAAAGGCACTTATTATAGCAGTTGCATACATGATATGAAAGCAGCTTTATACATTAAAAAATTGATTAATACAGTTAAAATATATTTCTTTGTCATTTTCTATCCTAATTTTGCTGTTAATATTTTGCAGATCCATACAAAAAAATTGCATACAAGTATCAAGCATGGCCTTATTTAACAGGACAATATAACCGCAATCGTAAATTCTGTAAAAAATAAGTAATGCTGAAATGCTTTGTCCGTGTGACTATTTTTGCTCATTGAAGTACACATGTCCACTGAGAAAACAAATTAATGACTTAGATGTGGACTGGTAGTCTGCGCGGCTAAGATAAAAATATTACGCTCTGTATCATCCAAGGCTTTTTAACGTGGAATATGTACTCATTTTGAGCCTGTCGTGGAAACCCATCGGGATGGCGGATATCTTTGATTGTCACTCATGAAGGCGAGCTTTTGTATCTCTGACATTTTTTGATTGTGTGCAACACGCCGAGACTGTTTGGCATGGAATTGTACTAAAAATGGTGTACCTAGTAGAGAGAAATTCAGAAAAGATGCTGAGAGAATGCAACACGGTTTACGCATAAAACAAAATGCGTAGGCTATCTGTGCATCAATTAAGGATTAAACCGATTTATCTAGCAATTGGGCTTATTTCTGAACAAAACTACAGGTACAATAACTTTGCTCCATAGTGACAACAAAATGACAGCGAGTACAAGTTCCCCTTTCAAAGTCCTTGGTATTAATATTTGATGATAATGCTCCTACTTTGCTGATAAACTAGACCTTTCTTACTGTTGTGTACAAAAAACAGTAGGGACTTATCGTTATTGTACTGCTATAGTCTGACTCAAGCTTAAATCACCAGAAATCATACAATGGCTAATCTAGCATTGTTTGACCTGGAAGTCATGTTTTGTGAAAGAACAAATAAACAAAAAAAACGCACCGTTTTGTTGACAGGATGGTTAACAAAGACACAATGTCCAGTGAAGGCACAGCGAAGTGTGTATTCAGCACCATGCAGTTTAAGGGGGTGGGTTCCAATTTATTCCCCATTTTGAACCTTCTTTGAGAGCATTTTGGGTATTGAAAATAGGGTTTGCTTATCAAAACACACTAAAATTGTGAAACTGAAGTATGTATACATTGTCCAACTGACTGGGCAGAAGATATCACATCTTTTTGCATTTGAATAATGAGATGAGCTAACAGTGACGGATTAAAAATGATTAAGGAATGACCATATAACACCCCCCCCCCCCTTCATTCACATTCATCAGCACTTTTGGGGCTTGGAATCGCCCTTTTAACTTTATGGTAATCCACTCAGATATCATCATGTATATGTAAGTATGCATGACCAGAATGTTTCAAAGATGTATCATTTCGAGGAAAAATCTGATAACACCTCTATTTACCATTTTGTACAACATACACAATGTATACTTTGAAAACCAACTTTTTATGAACCAAAATGATATCTTTGGTATAGTATGAACAAACACAACCTTTATGGGGGATGGGTACTTTCCCTCTCTTTCTGTAAAAACAACCCTTTTTACTTGTTTTTCCGATTGTCATGCATGCTTACATACATGTAGTGATACTTAAATGACCGTTGGGGAGGGGATTCAGTCATCAGTTGCATCTGATACTCCACCAAGATCTTCTGATGTTTTCATAAAATGATGTTTGAAAGGCATATTGAAATCAGCAAAGTCTACTGCATATCCATATCGTTGCCGTCTTTGTTCTTTCTTGATAATGAGTTCTTTGGTATTGGGAACATTGTTCCAGGCTATGTAAGGAATGTATGTGATGTCTTCTCTGTGTTCTATCCCGCCTGCCATTGCTGAGGCAGCCCGTAGGACGGATCCTTTGCGATCCCTTGGACTGAATGTGGGTGAATCCTCTGATATCTGTTATGAAAAAGAGAAATGTAGGTTTGCATTAAATTAATTTTTATCTACTGATCTTCATATTTTTGATAAAAAGCACTGGAATTTTCATTTTTTCATTTGTTAAGCCAACTTTCATTTGGTTTGTGCTTTGGATGAAAATGAGGGAGGTCATGAATTTCATGTGCATGGATATTGGATAATGTCAGGTGAATATCGGTATGGTTATCATGGTGTATGTTGTCTTAGTTTGTACAATTTTTTGTTTCAGAATACTACATGCAACCTTTTACAATTTATGTCTGACCTGTTTTGTAACATTTTGGCTTGTATAGAGTCAAAAAGATTGGAGGTAACACCTTTTCATAATCCTGATGGCAGCCATCAAAGACATTTGACCAATTATTTATAGATGATGTTTACCTATCGATGTTTTAAATCGAAATTGGAACAATTACCACTACAGTTACAATGTATGTGTGCTGAAGTGGGGCTGTTTTCGATTTTTTTTTCACTTCATGGATCAAATTATGCAGGGCCTCCAAACAACATTTTTGTTATCAAATATTTTGTTATAATGTCGAACTATGGACTGCCATAGGTGTAAAGGTGTTTCAAAAAATGATAAGGGTGTGTATTACAATGAAAAGGGCATCTAAAATACCCAAAAGGGTGTGTAAAACCCATAACAGTGTCTTTCTAAACACAAAATTGATTTGTAACCCAAAATGGCATGCAAAATCAAGAATAGTGCCTAAAACCAACAACACCTATGGCCGCCTATAGTTTGACGTCACAACAAAATGTTTGGTAGGGAAAATTTTGTTTGGAGGCTGAGTATAAATAAATTTATTGATCCTATCATCAGGTGACTATCATCTTTGATCACAGAAATGTGCAAATAGTTTGGATGATTTTTTTACTTTCCACCTCAAGCATTGAGTGGAATACTGCCAGGCCTATTAATTCAACTTACCCCAGACATATTTGAATTCTGCTGAGTCATTCCTCCTTGAGGTAATGGTGGCACAGACTGAGCTCTGCTTGATGACCCAACTTTCTTCTTGGATCCACTCTTCCCTCTTCCTCCTCCTTTCTTTCCTTTCTTGCCCTTCTTCTCCTTTGGCGGTACCGTTTCAAACCTCGCGTTGACAATTTCAGTCACCCTTGGGTCAGCCCACCACCTGGCTACATCCTGAGCATTATCACCTACAAGAAAAAATTTAAGACTTATAACAAATCTTTCAAGTAGAAATACATGTATGTTATACACAAGTTAAATTTACACAATGAAAATTGTAGTCACAGTCAGTAACAATCATTCTATCTCATAGCAACTTTTTAGTGCAAAGGATGTACAGATGCAGAATGATTATCTTTTTCGGTAAATCTCACAAATTTTAAAGTGGTTTACACTCATAAACAGGTTGATGGGTATCTTCATTTGCCCAAAGTTTATTTAAGTAGGTTACAGAAAAGTGCTGTCAATCACAATTGTTTCATATTGGTCGCATGGTTTGTCTATACGTTTGGGCCAGGAATTTAAACTACTACAACCCATATGTAAACTAATGCCTTTTTGTGTAGGCTTAAATCATCATTGGGTCAAAACTCAAGTTGTGCACTACTGGTCAGAGGTGTGAGAGTTTTATTTTCAGCCTGTGTTTGGCATTTTGTCACTATTTTCAGATTTTTTTATCATCCGACTCTCACAACCCTGTACTGGTGTTCTGCCGAGCATTAAATATGGTTACTGTATAAGTGGTATTTTTGGCACTACATTTCTTTTCGTGCTTTACGCTGTCAACTCATCTAGCACGAAAATAGATGTACCGCAAAAATGTATTTTGTATATATACTGCCAAACGTTTAAAAAACCACAAGCGCGAAAATTACGATGCGCGAAATGATTTAAAATTGGCCGTGTATGAAAATTACTGAACGCGAAAATATTGGCATTTACAGTACAGTACAACCCCTTTTAATATCCGAACCTCATTTATACGGATTACTCTGTTATCCGGCTGAATAAATTCAAAGGAAAACATGTTTTGTCATTGCCTATTATCATGATTTAATGCAATTGAAAGACATTTTTGTAATATTTACCATCAAAAAGCACCTACAAAGTTTATGTTACACCAATTTAAAAACTTATATGTTTTAAAGCAGATTTACACACAATTTTCTTATCCGAATTTTTCACTTATCCGGCCATTGTTTGGTCCCATCATGTCCGGATAAAAGAGGTTGCACTGTATTTACAATGTCAATTTCTTACCTTTCCTATTTTCCAATTCCACATCGCAGCCTTTATCTATGAGATATTTGACGACCTCTGGAGTTGATGTCTGAATAGCCCTCATGAGTGGCGTCCCACCATTCAGGGCCTGCGCGTTGATATTGGCACCTCTATCCACCAGCATCCCAACGATGTCTAACTGCCCTGATAAACAAGCATGGTGGAGTGGAGTCCAACGGAAATTGTCTATTTCATTTACATTGGCACTATAAAGTAAAGTAAATGCAACATTAGTACGGCACTTTTTAACACCAAAAATGAAAAATGTGAGGGAAAGTTATTCATCCTTTGTAGGGTTCTGATTTGGCCAATTCCACGAGAGCTTCATCAATTTTATCATTATTATCAGTTATATTTAAAAATACAAAATTTGTAAACAAAATTTTGAGACTTCATTCACTCGCACAAGGCTAAGAGGAGGCAGTGGCCTGCCACCTTTTTGAGCAAAGCCTATGAAAACCTCTGAAAATTATTGACAATAAGATTTTTATTAAAAAAAACTACAAATCTTGCCTTGAAACCCTTGAAAACAGGTGTTTTTTCTTGTCACTTTTCTAAATAGTAAACTTAGTTTTAGGCCAAACAAAATTGTTTTGAATCACCCGCCTTTCAAACTTCTAGTTAAGGACCTGATTCACACTCGTTTTTACTTTGTCATTATTCTAATAGTTTTTGATGAGTTCAAGATAGATATTTGTATGTCACAAGTTTGTTGGTAAGCATTAAAAGAGCCATGTTCTTGCTGTTTTCAATTAACTTACCCATTTTTGAGTAGAAACACCACAACCTCCTTGTTGCCTTGCGCACACGCTGTCATGAGAGGTGTCTTAAAATATTTATCCCTGGTATCCACTGGTCTTCCTTTCATATAAGACAATTTCAGAGACTCGAAATCACCCATCTTAGCTGCATCGTTAACATTGATAAAAGTCTTATTAGGATGAGCCAGATACCACGCTGAATCATCTTGTATCGGATGCAATGGGGGTTTATCTCGATCAAACCGTCCTGTGTCCGTAAACGGGACATGTCTTTGAACAAATTGTTCTGGTGGTTCCCCATATTCTAATCGCTCCCCATTAGGACCTGTGCAAATCGGTAAGGGCACTTTTGTCTTTCCTTTCTTCTTTTTGCCCTTCTTTCCTCCTTTCTTCTTCTTTTCTTTCTTTTCATAAGCAGACATGAGATAAGTCTTATGAATATACTTCTTTCCTCCCATGAAGTCACCATAGTTGATGACATTTTCTCTAGCTTTATCATGAGCTGCACAGAGTAATTTGAAATGTTCCTCATCAATTGGAGCGTCCAAGTCTGAGAGGACACTATAAAAGTCTGGAATCGGTAAAACATCATTGCCGTCTTTGTCCTTGGCTTCAAATATTTCATTTAATTTAGCACAATTCTCAATAGTCCAGTCATAGAGTCTGACAGCCCAGAGCTCTGTGGGAGGTTTGCCACCTCCTGCAATTTTCTTGGAGATCTTCTCAGCCTTCTTAGCTTCTTTTAGTACATCTTTGAATCCTTTGTTTTTTGCGATTACTTTTGGGAGTGATCCGTCTTCATTTTTCAGATGACATTTACATCCTAAAGAGGAAAAAAAATCACACAAATATGTGTCTGTCTGTGAATTTAAAAAATGTTCTCCTAAGGAAAAGGATAAAGTAGCAGTTATAGACTGCTTGGAGCTGCAATAACATAATGATAGGAATGCAATCATGCAATCAAAAACTTGACTGTTTATCATTCATATGTGACCATTACCCAGTCTTGCCATTACCATATAATGCAGAGTGATACTTTGTAAATGGTATCATTGATACAATATATCATGGTTATCATCAATATAGTCTGATTGTCATTTAAGTATAACATGTACAAACAAATACTCAACAAATACGTGTAAATGTACAAAATGTATGTACAGGGATGCAATTATTAGGAAATTTGGCCTAGAAAGTACTATACAAAAATTTAGGAAATGCACCTTTTCAGGAACTTTTGAAAACATTTCAGGATTGCTCACTGATTTTGCATCCCTGAATAATATGGTACTCTGAAAATGAAATATAGACTGGCACTGGCATGATCAGGATATCTTCTTGCAAATATGCATTTTGTGTGGAGGGGTCGAATCAAGCTACAAAAAGAGGACTGTCCTTATATCCTCATTTCCTATACAGATATTTGGTTAGCAACCAGTATCAAGGAATTACTCAGTAATGTTTCTGATCAGAAATTTTGGAAAGCGGGGACGTAGATTACCTGACATGTATTATCAGTATGTCACTGACTAAAATTTAGAAATGCCCCTTACCAAATAAGAGAACTATATGGAAAACATGCTTACCAACTGATTTACTTGATGCTTACCTCTTTGGCCTAGAAACTTGACAATATCAGCAAAGCCTCCCTCCGCTGCATAATGGCAGGCTGTATTCCCAATCACATCTACCGTCCCTAAATCAGCTCCATAGCTTGCTAAGAGTTTGAGGATGTCAAAGTGGCCATTCTTACATGCCATGTGGACTGGGGAGATGTTGTTCTTATCAGATTTGTTCACATCGCCACCTTTTTGTAAGATAGACCTGACGACAGTTATGCTACCACTGCTAGCTGCTGCAAGGAGGGCGGAACGACCAGATGACTGCAAGGGAAAAAGAAATTATTGGCACTGATTAATTATCATATTTTTAGGAGCAATGCTTTAAAGTTGTTGATACTATCCCTTTTAGATTTTCCAATTTCTCCCTCAAAATCACAACTCAAAAAACACCCTATATGTTTGCATAAGCCTTTGAAAATCTTCGATACCATTAATTTGCTGATTTTGTCGAGTTTTCACTACATTCTCTGCTGTTTATTTCATCTTTTACTAGTGAAATATGCATATTTTGTTATGCCATTACAAGAAAACCCCAACTCCAGCGATTAAAATAACCCCTACTGTTGCCATTGAAACAAATAATATGAACCTTTATGCTGTCAAATTGTTTTAGTTATTGAAGGTCCTTAGGACAATTGATTGATTGGTTGAGCATCTTCTATGAAAAAATATTCAGGTTTTTTGTTTTCTGTTTACCTCAAAAACAAGTCTGGTGGAGTTTGGGTTTTCATGTAATAGAGTATTTAATTGGCAAATGTAAGTACCACCCTCCATTTTTTTGCATTTTCTCATGGAAATTTGTGCCACTTTTTCCTGAAACTTGAGAGTACTTACTGGATGTGCACTATTTGCATCAGCTTTATGCTCCAACAAATTTAGACAGATCTTCTCATTTTCTTTGGACTCTTCACAAGCCAGGACTAAGAGTGGCATCCCATCGTTGGCTAGATTATCCCCCTCTGCTCCTGCTTCTATAGCAACCTGGGTGCATTTGGCATGTCTGCTGGTGGGTAGGATGGTGTAGAATAGAATTCCTGAAAAATAGTAGACAAATCATTATTAGATAGCATGAAAGCATGAAGTCAATCAGCAAAGTTTATCACAAGGGGTTGACTCAAGAGTTTGAGACTGAGGGTACCCTAAAGTAGTATGCGAATTCATTTGAGTTATATGCATAACAGTGGCCTTATGGTACTTCAAGCCTTTCAGATTAAAGGCGCCAGAGTAAAAGTTAAAGAAAGTACAGGGGCAGGACTAGAAATTCAGTGGGAATCCAAGAATCAATTCTCGCAATGATTCTCATAAGCATCCAGATATGAGAATCAATTCTTCCTTGAAATATGTAGTAATTGTAACTGTTTCAATTAATTTTTGACTCTCGCAAACTGAAACAAAATTCTGCCCCTGTAGTTAAATTAAACTAAAGGTTCTCATCAGAACCCCTGTGGTGAGTTGTCTTTTTTAAAGACATTTCATGTTTAGTTTGCATACCTGAAGTCAGCTCAGTCAATCCCATGACAATTGACAAATTTAGGTTCACCAAAGTTCACTTTTCAGAGCAATTGTTTTTAATTTATGGCATGTTTTATGAAATCACTATAGCAATTGGCAAAGGTCGATCAGGATAAATTTGCTTGCTGCTATTCCCGATTATAAATTTTCTTTTATATAACTAGTTTTTGCATAGCCAACCCCTTTTTTGCACTTTCAAATGTACTAATAAGTAACTAATCTTTGAGTTGTATTTTAAGCATTTTTATATTCAACACTATGCCAGAAAGCTTTTAGGCAATATGCCCCATGTGCATTAAAGGTATAGAGGTTGCAAACTTTGATCAACGATGCGATGTGTATAGATTCATGCATAAATTGTAGGTGATAGAGTGCATGCAAAGAAAGTCTAGCCTATGAGACAAATTTTTGAGGATGTTCCATGGTTATATCTGGCTATGTGATACTAGTAATTGTCTCCAAATGCATGCCATGGGAGGTCATTTTATTATTTAAGTACTTATTTAAGTCTTATTTAGGCCTACCTTTTCCATCGACATCTTTGATTTTCATGTCAGACCCTGATGCTGCTAAGATTTCTAAAGTCTGGACATGTCCAAACTCAGCAGCCCGCATGGCAGCAGTCCTGCCCTTCAAATCCACAACATTGGGGTGTGCTCCAAGTTCAAGAAGGAATTTTACCATCTCCTCATCATTCACCCTGGCTGCCAAATGCAGTCCTGTTTCACCATCTTTTGGTTCACTAAAATTAACCAGATGCGGCACACCATTGTTCACCAATTTTTCGATTTGCTCCTTGTTACCAGTTCTGACACATTGAAGAAATTTATGAACTTGAAGAATTTCGAGTCTTGTTTGGGCAACCGGCATTTTGATAGCAGTGTTTTGATTCTGATCGCCTATCTATTTCAAAACATGTGAACATATATTTGCTGGAAGACTGTCCCACTAGAAGCCCAATTGCACAAGTTGTATCATCCCGTTTTGATTCCACATTATCCGAGTAATTTATTTGAACAGTGGTTGACGATTTTCTTGAAGACAAAATGTCCTGTTCACAGAGTATCCTCACATGGCAAGAAGTTTCCGTATTTATGTTTTGCAGTGTGTAGCGATGTTTTGGCGTTTCCCGTAAATGATAATCCCGTTCATTTCATTACTACCAATGATTAAATCGATGCCACGGGCTGGTAGGACCTCGTTGCCATGGACGCCGTCTATTGTTTACACGATTGGTCCCATTAAACTTATCGATAGTCAGCCGGAACACCGTCTTTGTTTATCAATCAACTAGGGCAAAGTGAACTAATGTTCCGGGGTAGGGGAACTCGAATCCGATATTTTTGATCGGAGATGTTTGCTATAATACCGATGCACTGGTAGACCTACAAAGGGGTCCCGTCGTGGTGAGGGAGTTATTTAACTTATTCATGTTTTTTTTTTTAACTGATTTTCTGGTTAAAATAGTTTACTACTTATTGGAACTGGTAGCCTATCATAGTTTTTACAAACTTATTTAATAGGCAAAGAAAAGTACTCAGTTTCTAGCTCGTTCTTCCCTTTCCCCTCCCAGGGGCGGGGGGGGGGGGGGGGGAGGGGGGGTCACTTACATTGATAGAAGGCGGGTGTGTGCCGCTGTCAATATTACATCCCGGGGGACCGCGACCGCTCAAGAAGGCAATAGGTACTCGTGCTCCGATCATCATAAAAAAATGGCGTAAAAGGGTCACAGGTGCCGATTACGTTTTTGGAAAAAGGATTAGTTTCAGCATATTTAGGGCAATTCAGGCTACCTTTGCCCCCAAGGGTCACTTTTCACTTAAGAGTTGCTCAGCTAAGTATTGTCCAGTACATTTTTTGCATAGTAAACAGTCTTTAAAGCAAGAAAAAA
>JXSR01S067402.1:82183-125679 GCA_000969725.1 Ophiothrix spiculata | reverse complement strand
AAAACCTGTATTATGCTTCAACTTTGTACTTTTTCTCAACAGAATCAAGCAGCTGATATCTGTTCTTTCCTGGAGACCATGTTCATGGCTGTGTGTCAGAGTGAGTTCCTAACAGTACAGTGAAGAAAGGTGAACATAGGGTTGATTGTGGCAACCTGGGACATGTAGTAAACTGAAACATTGAAAGTATCTCAACCTCTGAACAAGTAAACTGAATACTTGCAATCATGGGTACAAATCATACAGGGTTTGTTCTCTTAACGTTAAGCAGAAACTTTCAATGTTCCAAATTACCACTTGGTCCAGAAAGCCCCATATCACCCTATTGAGCGAGTTGCTTCTTAGTGCAGTACTATCACTTATACTCTTCATATTGAACAGCAAGTGTGTACACATGGATAACAGAGGATAGCTAGCCAATTAGATGCCTTATAATTGTCACAAGTGCTTTCAACTTAGTGTGGCTTTTATACAACAAGGTTATGATATACTCAGATAGTGTATCCCATATAGATGAATATAGTAGTGTGCTGAAACATAGCGTTAGAATCAAGATTCTAAAGGTTTTCAACATTCTTCAACCTTTTCATTCATGTTTTCTAAACACCCCAATAGATGTGGCACTTTTCAAGATTTATATTTTTTCTCAACAAGAGTGTTGTAAAATCTTTAGCCATGTATGGACTTTCTTTAAATTAGCAAAATTTATGAAAGTTGATACTTCCCCTCATCTCTATTCATGAAGATTTTGTTCTCTTTGTTCTCTCTATTTTAGTGTCTCTTGTTGGGGCTTGGTTTGCCCTTAATCAAATCAAATAAGCAACAAACAGAAATGCATAGTGTAAATTACATATTATGCACTCCACACACCCATATATGTCTGTGCGCCATATGGCTATATATGCTGTGCAGCATTCCCTGCTAAGGGCGCATGACGCGAAATTGGGGCAGAAGCTCCAACATTGGTGCAAGGCTTTTCAAATGAACAAAGGGTTTTATTTTACCTACATCCAAATTAGCGCAATTAAGAGTTTTCAAAAGAAAGGTTAAGGTTCATTTCTATTTTTATTTTTTTTGTTCAAAAATTCATGTTCATGTGTGGTTTATCAATGAACGGTGACAAGATGTTGTTTATATAATTGATGTTAGTTATCATTTGTGCAAAGCCAAAATCATTAAAGGGATGCTTTGCCAGTCTGACCAACATCAGTATATAGATGCCATAGTTCCAATATAGATGTCATAGTCCCAATCTTTATGTCTACTTTGATCATCATCAAATAGGCAGGAATTGTGAGGGTTTTTGTTATCCATGAGCCAAGGTGATGCCACTCAAGTGTGTTCACTTTGTTATTGATGTACAAACCACACATATCACATAATTATGAAACGCACTGCGTCTGCTGCAATTGTGCAATGTTCAGCTACACATTACGCTTTTCTATATCAATTCATTATGTGAATAGGCCTGCCTGTTTAGTATTGATCAAAGTATAGCTTGATAGTAAGTTCCAAAATGATTCCAAATTATGCTCCAAAGTCTTTACTCAACACTTAACAGAATGTTGTACATCGTCTAACTAGAATCTTGATTCTAAATCAATGGCTGAAATACAGTATTAGTTATGCAAATAATTGTTCTAATCGAAAGCTCAAGGTCTTCCTATAGTAGTGGTCTGAAATAAATCATGTAAAAATTAGTGGCTGTCAACAAAGAGATGCTGAGAAACCCTTTAGAATTTTCTTTCAACATATACAAATATTCTGAATGTTAAAATTTAAAAGTAATTTTGAAAATGAATGTAAATGAAAAGTAATTTTTTTCTTTAATTTAATCACTCTGCATTGTAACTGCCAATCAAATTGGTCCAGGTACATTCTGCAAAGAGCAGATATTGTGTGTATCCCATCATGTATTGCATCCTTCGGGAAATTTTGTACAGGAAGTCATGTTAGTAGTTAGTGATGAAATATGCCCCAAATGCAAGGTTATCACAATTAACATTGATATAGAGTCATTTCATCACTAACTACTTACACGATTTCCCATGCAAATAATCTCATAAGAAGCAATTTATGATGGGATACAAACTATATCTTCTCTTCATTTTGCACATCTTGACGTACATAATTGTACAAAAATATTGCATCATCTTACAAAAAATAATGCACCTTGCATATTTATGATAGCTGTATAATGTTTTATATTCACCATACCATAGTAATTAACAAACTGTTATTGATCAAAAATTGCCAACTAGATCAAATACAGCAGAAATATTTCACAAATTTTTACACTTTTCCTCTTTTCTATGAAATTCTCCCAATATTGTGAAAACTTTTGCCAAACCATGTCTTCAATAAAATGTGTAATTGTAAATTGGACTTTTATATCACACAAAAACAGTATAACTGTGATTCCTTGTTGTGAATACAGTATCTCCAAATTAACTAATAGGAATTGCATTTTAGTGTTCAAAAAAGAAAAGTCAATTATTTTCGTATGATTTTATGAATGTGATTGAAAAAGTAAACATGGTGTTTTATTTTGGTCTTCCTACCAAGGATATGTGTTGAGGACTTGGTACCACAAGGCCATCTGCATTTCAACAAAATTAAGAACACAAGATTTCAAGATTTTGATTGTAGCTTCAAGATGAAAGATTTAATACACACTTCAGGGACCAAGTTTACTTTAGCTTCATGTCCCTGAATACATCATGTATTTTGATCATTTGATATCGGGTCTATTTAGCCAGAAATACAGATTTCGCATTGTGGTTCATAGCCCTTGATGTGTATATTAAGTTTGTTTCCTTGATGCTCAAATCTTACATACATTAAATGCTTTTTCTGAAGGGCACAGGAATATAATTATACATTACCTCTACAGACACTGTAGCTGCTATATTTGTATAACACAAGTCTGTCACTTCGGTCTCTCTTAGGCCTGCATATTACTTTTTTGCTATTGACTTACTCAGACACTTTTGTTAAAGGCTACAGTGTAAAAAACATGGTTTAATGTATAGGTTATGGAATATATTAGATTTCTATAAGCAGCTGAATAGCAAGTTTCATCTTTAGGGACCATTCACAAACACTTGTAGGGGGGGGGGCTGATGCCAAAAGGGGGGCCCTTAAAATTTTCACCCTCGAAAGGGGGCTCTGAAAAAAATTACCACAAATTTTCCAGTGAAAATTGAGTTTACATGCTTTTCTATGGGGTTGACCACTAATTTTTGTCACAAAAAGGGATTTTTGAGATCGAAAAAGGGGGGCTCCAAAAATTTCCCCCCCCCCCCTTACAAGTGTTTGTGAACGGTCCCTCATCTCCTAGGTTAAATTTTCTTTTGTTTAAGAATAAAATTCTTATCAAAGGCAACTCTTTTGTAAAAAAATGTAAATGATAATCACCAACCAGTACACAGATTTGCTGGTAAATTATAATGATAAGTTAAACCAGAGATGAAAATAGTGGCAGGTAAAACTCTTTATTTTTTGGCCTTGAATTATATATTATGATGAGTTGAAGGCAATTATCATGCTAGAAAGAGTCAACAGTTATAGGCTCTATCAGAATGTTCAGAACAGTAGTTGCCATGTGAGTGCAAGAAAGTTATCTGCACTCACATGGCAATATCTGCAATGGTTGCCATATGTGATATTTATTTTACACCTAGTCACTAGAAAGTAACAAAAACCTAGAAATGAGTCTCCCATATGTTGCTCTAAGACCCATTTTCCATTGGTTATTTTGGACAGTGGTACTTGAAATGGTTCACCTCAAGAATCATTTCAAGAAAGCACACTGATCCCTGGACACTATAGTAACGTAAATTTATGACAAATGGCAGCTTTTGCACTTAGGACTGGCCTGCATCCACATGACCAAGTATAGCTCCATCCATCCCTATGATTGTGTGTCAGCTACCATGGTTAAGATGGAATGAAAGGAAATATGTTTCTCTGTGTGAGATTGAAAAATAATAATAATAATATGCACGCTTTTATATAGCACTTAATAACCTAAAATCTCAAAGCGCAGCTGCCTATTATTACCGCTGCCATCAGGAAATCGTCACAATCATATCGCATCAGTTAGTGGTGCTACCAGGCAGAAGTGCACTCGCTATCTGCACTTAGATCGTAATATCCCCCATATAACAGCTCCCCAATAACGCTCAGGACGACGGGCAAGTGTGATAGAGTGATTTGCCCGGGTTCACAACATGTTGCCACTACCAGGGCTTGAACTCACAACCTTCTGATTATGAGTCCTGCACTGTTCTGCAAGACCACACACGCCCACTAATATTAATATAATATAAAGGTAGTCTATAAGGATTGATTAATATAAAAAAAGCACTATGTATGGTAGATATCCCAATGGCCTAATCCGTGGTTCACAGCAACAATAAAACTGGAGTGCAGGGGCAGAAGCCTTAAACACAAGCCAATATACTCATGCACCCTGCTCTTGAAGGATGTAACACCATTTTCAGAGATGTTGCCAACTACATCATCTGGCAAGCTGTTCCAAACATGAACTGCAGTGTGAAAGTAAACTAAACAGAGCTTGAACCAAATCAGCCATGTGCAGGTTGGCCATGTGATTGTCAAGATATTGCTATTACGCCTCCTTTTAATCTTAAACAGAGAAACATTATTTCACCATTCGTACCTCCTTAACAGAATCCTGCCATTTATTTCTGACAATTATTGTGTATATGTTGTATTTTGTTTAGTGTCACTTAAACCAGGTAGATGATTTACTTTATAGTACTCTAAATGTCAAAAACATTACAAACATGTATAATTTATTCCTGCAATTTGCATATTGCTTTGATTTAAATGTTATTATTACAGAAATGTTGTATATATTTAGTTCAAATTTTTAATCAATTCTAACTTTATTTATTGTGTAGTGATGTGCAACAACAAATTATTTGTGACATAGATTTTTATATTTTATTAACATTTTATGGTTGATTTGTGGTTCATAATCTTGACTAGATGCCTTGAGATAGGGTTTTTATGTCCAGACACATTTGCTCACATAAGATTTTCACTCGCACAATTGTTCCCTTCTGAGAATAAGCCAGTAGTGTAGTAAAGGTGGGGGCCAGTGTTTCTGTTAAGGCCGTATGGCGCGCCATTGGCGCAGCGGGCACAAAAATTGGCGCAGAGCATAACCATAAGGAAAAAAAATGGGGTTAATATTTCATGACCATGCTCCAATCAATTTATTTCATAGTGTCATGGTACGTCTCGAAGATTG
Source organism: Ophiothrix spiculata (assembly GCA_000969725.1). Taxonomy (NCBI): domain Eukaryota; kingdom Metazoa; phylum Echinodermata; class Ophiuroidea; order Amphilepidida; family Ophiotrichidae; genus Ophiothrix; species Ophiothrix spiculata. Next base: position 120,398 of record JXSR01S067402.1, on the reverse strand, counting down.
AATTTCGTATTTCCTTACGAATAAATAAAATATTAAAACAGGTCAATTAACAACCTGACCAGCACTAATTGCGATAATTACCAAATAATCTAAAGTTGAAGTTTAAATCATCCAAAAATAGTTCATTCGCGAGCTGGTCAAGAGCACTCTAACACTTTGAAAACACTAAAACTGGGGACCTTCCGGAGGCTCCGCCTCTGGTTCCCCCCATGGGCTTTGCATCTGGACTCCACCGGGTCCATAGGTAGGCCCCTGCTCCTCCGTCGGGCGAAAATAGCTACGTGCCAACCGAAATTGGCGCAACTGAAAAATCCTTAGCGGAAACACTGGTGGGGGCCAAGTACCATGAGGATGCCAAATTGTCAATACATATAGTTGAATCGACAGTTTAAAAATAGTTAAACATACTACTGATGTAAGCAAATTTTGACCTAAAAATTTTGCATGCTTTGCTTGTCATTACAATTTATATTTTTCAGTGAAACTTTTTGTGTGCTTCACGTTCATATACTAAATTTTAAGCAAATTTCTGATGACATTACACAAATTTACTACCCAAAAAAGGTTTCTAAATAAGCTGCCATACGTGATCCTGGCTTGCCCAAACCCCTCGTCCTGCTTTGTCAGGCTTTTTTTAGGACAGCTGCTGGATATTTTATTGGTGTACTCTTTTTATCCAATTAAAGTCTCTGCCAAAATTCCTCGGACAAAATTGATCACTTGACCATGAATTGCAGCGTACCGATCGCGTATTTAAACGATTGGCCCTGCACTCTGGATGTTTATTTACATCGTCCAAAGAATTCTGACGTTGACTTTAATTTAGGGGCGCAATGCCACTGCCAAGAAGAGATGTTTGCCCAGGTTTATTGTACCAATGCAATCAAAACATATCAAAACACTCTGAGTCATAAGTGCAAGCAAATATCTTTATAGTGAATATCTGTTTGTTGGTCAAATGTGTTTGGACATATGGCCTAAATAAAGTGTAGTGATAATGTTACGTTTTGGGAGTTCTTTTAGTTTAGACTCTTGGGGACAAGGAAAAAATAGATTTTTTATGAAATCCAATCCTGGTCAATGTCAAGTAATAGATAGTATGTGTGTATACTATTGATTTGATAATTCAGATAATGTTACATGTAGTAATGAGTGGATGCTGAACCATTAAGCTGCATGGTTTCAAAGTGTCTGTCATGGTGGTCATATGACAAGCGTGATGTCAAAGATTTAAAGTGCGCAAACTCGACCGTGTCACATCAGGAAAATTTTGCGACAAGCCGATATATATTGATTATCTTGTTGTGATGGTCGCAACGATAAGTTTTTTGAGTTAGAATAAATTCAACTTTTCTTGCGATAGACCAATGCGGCAAATATGCAAATGTGTCGTTCTACATTACAACAACTCAAAATTGTAAATGCTTGGTCGTCTGCCCTAACTACAAGCTTGGTTGTCTACGGCAACAACAGCTACTCTGAAACCACCTTCCAGGGTGTTCATTTACAAGTTTGTAACTATATCGCTGGAAAATTACAAAAAAAAATTGTTGGAACTCGTTTTTTGAACAACAACTGAGAATCAAGATTTAGTGTGTCTAGTAAGTACTCCGTTCTGAGAAAAAAAAAGAAACAAAGAAAAAGATTTTTTTAAAAGTAAAGTACTAAAAATGCAGTTTTTACTCTTTGTGTTTCGGTTAGTAAAATCTGTACTTTCAGGGAAAAATGACTTAAAAATCACACTAAAAGAGTTGTTTTCCTGAAGCAATGATATCTTATTTGAGGTAGAAATTTTATTTGAGGTATTTTTTTGTTCAATTTATGCTTCATTCTGCTAACAAGTGATACTTGAATGCCCCCCCCCCCCCAACCAGGATGTCCAGTATTAGTGAATAAAGTCTATTTGTGGTTTTTTATTTATTTTTTTTTTTTTATTCATTTCATTTTGGCCCAAATGCACAAAAGTTGTCATGCTCATAACTGGAGTTTATACCTTGTATAATTTGTCAAACTCAAAAAGCTGTGCTATTTATCCTACTCTAATAATTTGTTGACCTAGTTAGTGTACTGTAATTAAGGACATCTATTTTTAGGAATGAGTAAATCAGAGGGAGGGGGAGGCACTCATATATGGTCAGGATATGTATGTCTGCCAGTCAGCACTCCCTTTTGCCTCTCCTCTCCATTCTTTAGACCGTATTTGCAGCATACTTCATTTTTGAGACCCTATTTTGAGAAGAAAAAAATTAAATATTGCCGTCATCTACAAAGAATTGGCGAAAAAATATAAACAATCATCTCAGAAGGAAATTTGTATTTTTGGTAAAAAATCTGTTCACTAGGACCCATATCACAAAATAACAGTTCAGTAGACCTCCTAGTGGGACACTTTGGTGTCACACATACCTACCATTTTCAAAGTTGAGTGCCACCCAAGAACAACACTGCAGTAAGAGGGTGTTGGTCATCCATGACTCATATCACTGACAATGTTTTCTGGATTTGTTTACATCAGTATCTATGGTGATGGGGCATATTCAAAACCTGTTTTGTTTATACCCTATATAAATCTTGTCCTACTTGGACAAAAGTTTGGTTTGAAATGTCAATTTCTATACTTTGCTTATAGATTGTAAAATGTTCAGTACTTTTTAGAAAACATATGGTGTATTTTATTATTTTTATTTGAATGGGTAGCATTATTCACTCATAACGCATGCTTGCAGTAAACAATAAAAAAGAACTAGTCATGCATTGTCAATATTTGCCTGAGCAATTTTGTCACCAGATTTGTTGGCAAACTGAACAGCTTAAAGGAGCATGGTCCAATTTTTAAAATTTAGATTTCAACATTTCATATGAAAGATCAACCCTAACGAAGCTTCAGTTTCAAATTTTGTTCAAATCGGTCCAACCGTTTTAATTTTATGAGCAATTTTGCATTTCATGTTTGTCTATGCTTCACTGAGTAAATTTATGGTTACCATAAATAGACACATTTTCACTCATATCTTAAAAACAGAAAGTGTTTCAGCAGTAAAATTTTGCATCGGTTGTGAGAAAAATTATGAACAATATGTTGGTATCAGAATCTCAAAAAGTTTTTCAAAAGTTGAAAACTAGTCCCAGTTCTGACCATGCTCCTTTATAACAACAAGCATCGACAATATAATCTTGCCCTTGAAATAATTCATATTTTGGTTTCTTGGGAATCTTTTGAAGTAAATCTTTATCACTTGAGATTTTTGATAAAATGATAGATTCAAAGTTTGTAAAAAAAGGGTTTACAAAAGGCTTTAATACATTGTGGTATATTTTACTCAAGAATTTTTATATGGCTAGTATAATACATGTATGTGTTCTTCATCTTCTTGAATTAAGTACAAGTTAGACTGTAGCGATAAACGATAAATCAAGATGATATACAAACATCCATTTGCTGTCATTTCATTATATGCAGGTGATTTTTTAAATGTTATATTATTTTTATTGTTGAAACTTCAGTGTAAGGGCCAAACCATAGTCAGCTTCAAACAAAATTTTCGCAATCAAACATTTTGTTGTGACGTCAAACTATGGGCGGCCATAGGTATTGTTGGTTTAAGACACCTTTCTTAATTTTACACACCGTTTTGGGGACACATCCTTATCAATTGTGTAGACACCTTTCTCATTGTGACACCTTTTTGACACTTATGGCCGCCCATAGTTTCACGTCACAACAAGATGTTTGATAGTGAAAATTTTGTTTGAAGGCCAACTTTTCCAAGTATTGCAGAAATACTTACCGACACTAATGTTTTTCTTCTATGCTACGCCAATCAAACAATAGCTTTGTTTTTGGTCTAAATCAAATTTGATGGTAGTTTTTGATTTAAGGCTGGGGTAGACCTTCAACTAGCATAAATGGTTTTTGTACTCTAACTCTCAAACTAATTGCATACACAATATAAAACTATACATTTTTAGAAGTGTATTTTTACCCTGAACATATTGGTGATATCTGTTTTTGTTGCAGCGGTGGGATTTGTTTACATTTTTTGACCTATTTTTTGCATTTTTTAAAAAACTGTCTTCCTAGACATTTGTTTCTAGATTCCCAAAAGCAAAAAAGTTCAACATTTCACAAATGCAAATTTTAGTTAGGCTTTCCAGAAAGTTTTGGGGCAAAAAATATGTTTTTTGGTTTTTTTGCCAAAATTGACATTTTTGTTCAAAAACTGATATCATCATCATGATCACAGAAAAAATCCGCTTCTAAAAATGGATACTTTTATATAGTTTATGCAATTAATTGAGAGTTAAAGTACAAAAACGATTTTTGCTAGTTTAAGGTCTACCCCAGTCTTGTTTAATTCATGTCAGTTTCATATGTATTGTATATAAAAGTTTATTCAGAGTTTCTGTGTCATTGGGTAGCTTCTTACATAGTATGTGCAGGCCAGTACAGTACCAACTATTTTCCATTGATACTATAATAGCTGTTGTCCAAATTTATAGAAAAATGGTTCTTGAGATATCAGATAATTATATTGTATATGCTAGGGTTTAATCAATTGTTTCAAGGTGTTCAATTAAGCATGCAGTTGCAATCGTTTTTAAAATGTGATTTGTCACATTGAAAGGGGACACTTGTGTGAACCTACTTATTTTTCATTTTGTGTCCAAACCTAAAATGAATAATTCTTTTCAATGATGATCAAATATCAATCCGTATATTGTACAGTTTGGACTTGTTGCCTCATGGTGTCAAGTTAAACTATTGATCACCAGTTAAAAGAATAATTAGTCAACTTCAGACTGGAATAACTTGGTGTTATTATGTCATGTAAAATGAATAAAGCCCGGGGGTCTTCAACATTTTTTGTACGGGTATGTGCCTGCCGGACTCCAAAAAACTGACCATCTCTACCTATTTTTGGCTCAAAAACCCACCCATCAATATACCAATTTTAATGGAAAAACACCCAATTTTACTCAAATTGGGTGCTTTTTTTTGCAAATTTTCCCAAAAGCACCCAATTTATGAAAATTGGGTGCTTTCATCTGAGATGAAAACCACCCAATTGATATACCAAAATCCTAGAAAAATCCCCCCAAAAGGCAGGTACATATACGTATATACCTTGTCAATGTAAGTGGTTCTGACAATTGCTCCCTTTTGATGTAACGAGTCAAAGTGACTAGGGTTGAATATTTATTGTTACACAGCTAGATATGATTGTTTGTGCCATAAGGTCTGATCCTCCAACTTGTAAAATTATTGTTTGGTAAGTTAATAAATTAATTTAATTTGAAAAAGAAATTCCTTATATATCTATTACTGCTAAGTCAGCTGTAACTAAATAGTTTATATTTCAGATTTGACTTTGTACACTTCTCTTTGTTATTAGTGACATAGCCTAGGTTTTATACAGATTTTATATAGTTGCTTCTTATGTCTTTATCAAGATTCAGCATCTTGAAAATTTTTACATTAAAGTTGTTGGAAGTTGAATTTGTTAGCTTAGACCACATTCATTCCATTTTACACCCATAGCACTATAACACAAGTCTTTGGGTGGACTCTTCACATCTTTTTGTACTTCCCTAGGAAAATTTATAAACTGTTATTGTAAGTTACCAACATTTTAATATTACCTTGATCAAAATACTACAGTTACACTGGCCAAAGGTTGAATGATTGTGCAACATGCATTTGTGGGGACATGATAAATATCGTCACGCTAATAAAATAACGGCTTAACTTGCATGACTGACGTATGTGGCATTTATATCCTACATTTCTATGAAAAACATGCAAGGTGAACAATAGAAGAGGGCTTACTTTCGGTTTTGGTAAAACCTGGTAAATACAAAACATGTTCAATTGAGTGTGTAATATCAACCATCCTCAAAAGGCTAATGTGCTTTGCATCATATTGATTGAAATCAGATCCATCTTTAATGATGTGTTATGTTTGGCAAGTGCAATTGAGGACCCTAGAACTAAAAGGGGGTTAAGTCACAAAATCTAGAAAATTAAGTTGTGTCAATTTCCTGCTACAGAATTCTCATTTCTACATTCTGTTCAAGTTTTGTAGTAATTTGATGATCAGAGCATGTGTAAGAGGAGGGAGCATGATCTGAGCATGTGTAATCTCCCCCATGTGTTGGGGGAGCGGGTTGGCGCAGCGGTAGTTCCCTCGCCTTGCACCAATGAGGTCCCAGGTTCGAGTCCCGCGCCCCGCGCTTTATGTGCATTTGGATTTCAGTCCATGCTCGCTTACGCAGGTTTTTCTCCGGGTACTCCGGTCTTCCTTCTGCATTCAAAACTGAATTTTAAAAACATCTTGGAGCCCTGTTGAAAATAAGCTTCCTTTAGCTTACTTGGTACCAAGTACCAAGTTGGGTTTCTTTGGCGAAAGCCTAAAGCCTAAACAAGGTGAAGAGTCACACCATTCAAGACAACACAAATGATATGATGTTTGTGCCATTTTCTCAGTTTGTACTCAATGTGACTTAAACCCCTTCTGGTTCTAGGGTCCTCAATTGTGTTAGACAAGTTGGCACAATAGAAGAATGAGTTACACAGAAATGTCATATGCCAGCCATGGAAGTTAGGCCATTATTTTATTAGCATGAAGATATTAAGGCCCGGTGCAGACTCCTCTATCGTATAGAATATTTTGCTTAAAATATACTATGCTGATGACAAAATGACGTAGGTCATCGAATAAAACGACAAAATGACGTAGGTCATCGAATAAAACTGTGTGTTTTATTCGATGACCTACATCATTTTGTCGTCAGCATAGAATATTCTAAGCAAAATATTCTATACGAAGTGGAGTCTGCACCGGGCCCAACTTTTGTAACCACAGTTCTTCCATCAGTATGGGCAAATTAAGACTCTGGTCCATATTCCAGAAAGGTGTTTAGCTATACTGCGGTTGAACTGAACTTCAACTGTCCAGGAATGATCGCACCATTGCAGCTTTCAAGTGGAACAGTTCAATGAGCCGTGCTGTTGAGGAGAATTAAAACCGTAGTTTAGCTAAACTCCTTTCTGGAATATGGGCCCAACTGTTCATGAATGATACACACCGGTGCAGCTTTCAAGCGGAACAGTTCAATGAGCCATGCTGTTGATGAGAAATCAAAACGGTGGTTTAGCTAAACACCTTTCTTGAATACGGGCCTAGGTCTTTGAGCAAGACAATGTCTAACAATGTCCATTGGTGCAATATGGAATGATTGTGGTGCTTGTGTAGTATGAGATAAGCATTACTTTGTGTGTTTAAATGATGGTGGTGTGTGAATTGCCAGAAAATATCTTGGATGATTTAGAACATTGGTAGTTGAAAAAAATGAAAACAGTAGACAACTATTTAAGGCTATGCAAAATGACTTGTTGTATAAGTGTCTCTTATTAACATATTTGTCCAAAATGGATTACAGATTAGCCATAAGGCTGCGATCACATAGAAGTATATGCATCGGTATACGATATTCGCTATAAGCTCCCAGCACTCATGTGTTTAGTGATGAGGATAATCCCTGTCAATTTCAAATATGAGTGCCTCCCCTGGGACATATAGCGAATACCGTATACTTCTATGTGATCGCAGCCTTAAGCTGGTTTCAGACTAGCCTGTCGTGTTGTCGCACGACAATACAACAGGCAAAAATTTAAAGTGCGCAAACTCGACCTTGTCGCATCAGAAAATTTTGCAAGCCGATATATCAATTACCCTGTTGTGATGGTCCTACGACACAATATTTTGAGTTGGAATAAATTCAACTTTGCTTGCGACAGACCATTGCGGCAATGTGCAAATGTGTCGTGCTACAGTAAGACAACTCAAAATTGCAAATGTTTTGTTGTGTGCCGCAACGACAGCTTGTCTGAAACCACCTTATGTATGTAAAGGGATTTGAAAGAAACATTACAAAATGGGTGCCAATGAAAAGTGTCCCATTAGATGTTCTCTGGTTTGCAAAGTTGGCTCAGCCCGTGTAATAATTGGTCCTAAGAGTGTCTTTCTTTTTTTGTAAATCATGTGTAAGAATTATGGAGCAAGAGCTTCTTGAAGTTCAAAAGATTGAAAATATTGGGAAACTTTTTAAAAATACAGAAGACTTGAATAAACTTTGAGAAATTTAGAATATATTATGATGAACCTACAATTTTGAGACCAAATTTAGCCTGGGCCGATTTCTCTAACATTTAGCAATGGTCGCTAACCCCGTTTTGATCACCAACTCCAAAAATGATCACTAAATAGCGAGTATTTTGAAGAATTTAGCGATAATTTTTGGAGTTAGCAATTATCTCTAAATATTAGTGAAATCAGCCCCTAGTCTAACTGTTGTACATTTGAACCATATCCTTTTGAAATAAAGACCAATACAAATTCTAATATTCTTGATGACATAGAGCCTCTTAGAAAAGTTTTATTTACACAAATATTCCAGCACATGGTGTGCAGGCCATATACATATATTATATGTTACAATATAAAACAAATTTATACACCAACATCAAATGCTATCAATATTTCCTACAAATCTTAAAGATTTTTGTTCTCTGTGTGCATTTCATATAAACAAATTGCAGCATTAAAACGATGCGTACATTTTAGGCATTAAGGAAAACTTCTATCACGTCACAAAAATTCAAAACAAACAAACAAGTACAATGCAAAAATCAATTGATTTAACTCAATTCTACCACATCTCATGAATACTCAAATGGATAAAGACCAAATTTGGTTGTCACCATTCATGCAGCTGACTGTTTCAGTGTTAGGTTATACTCAAGGAAATTCTATAAGTTCCTTGGTCATACTAGATAAATAAATCTTATTTTGAAATTTCAAAGCTGAATTTGTACTCAAAGGCTATGCATTTTAAAATGCTTTGAATATTCCCAAAGCAGCTAATTAAATCACGTTAAAATGCAGCAACTAACAACAATCAGCAGCATTTTTAATGAGAAAGTTGAGCTTTTTCAAAAGATTTAGCGGGGAGATGCCAGACTCTTGTGCCATTTTTATTCCGATATGGAGACCAAATTGGGGTATTTGGGTTTTTGTCAATGATGCATCACATCTTGCCGTTCTGCGCAAATGTTGAAAACATGCACACACACTTTGCATACAGTTTGGAGTATCATTTGCGCAAAGTATTATTTGCGCTTTGGGGTTTGTACATCAAGCCGAATCTCTGCTCTATGTAAATTTTGGTGGGAACTGAGTCTAACCAAATTTTAGCTGCATGGCTGACAACGCCATAACATGGGCTGGTATACAGAGTCTGGTATCACCCTCTAAATCTATGGCTTTCCCACAGATTTAAGGGGAGGTGCAAGACTCAAGAGTCGTATGGGGATCAAATTTGAGTGGTTACATCTTGCCATTATGCATAAATATTGAAATATTAAGCACAATGCTATGCACCCAGTTTGGCACAACATCCATAAGTTAGTATTTGCATCTAGACCAAGCAAATTTCTGCACCTAAGTTGATTTCGACCAGGAATTAAGTGGATCCTGATACCAAAAAATACTGATGAAGCCATTGTACCATGCAGTATACACAAACTGGTATCTCCTCTCTAGATGTATTTTTTTCTAATTTGTCTTTATTCAATGGCTGACAATGTCACATTGTGAAATATTACAAATATATTTTGACAACATTTATTTGAAATCATCATCACACCCCAAATATCAGAAGTAGATAAAGTTCACAAATATTGACTGACTGTGAGGGGAGGGGCGAGAATAATTTCCCAGAGGTGATTTCAAAACCATGACTATACCTGAAGTTTGGAGCATCTATTTGAACAAACTATTATATAGAAAGTGTTTTGAAATAATAGACATAAAATCAGATTTGGTTTCATATACGAGCATATAGTAAGTATACAGTTACAAGAAGGTCTGTTTTGGGAATCACCCTCGACTATCAGGGCAAATTAGGGCACAAATGGGAGTAAGTCTTAGTCATGATTGCTATTTACTCTTTATGTTGCATTGCATTATCTTTGGTTGCCCTACATAAAATTGACAAATTTTCTTACTAAATCTAGGAATATATGCATCGCATATTAAGCCTTACACATGTGGCTTACAAACACTGGTAGGATATTCTGGGACTACTTGGATCAATAGGCAACTTGGAGTTCGAGCATATGCATTTAAATGAATGCTTTCTTAGAATCTTAGAAATCTCAAACAATTTATTACTAGATACACATAGGAGTTTTTCAATCACTTATTACTAGCTTCAGGGTAAAACACAAGGTTTCTGAATATTCAGCATGGTTGTCATAATATAATGATGAAGTCATTTTTTTACAGACCGAAAACCATCTTAAATACTACTGACCATCACTTCCAAGCAAACCACTTACATTTTATATCACCAATATTTGTATAATTTTAACATATTTTGTAACAGGGTTTGCTTATTTCCATACAGGTGTACTTTAAATTGCTAGAGTATATAAATTTCATGGATTTATAAAGGCTTACTGAGATTAGTTGGAACATATTATGGGTAGTCGCATTCTAAAATTTCTTCTCGAACTTTTAGGCGAGTTAATAGACATTTTCAAAATCCATCCATGAATTTAAGACATTTTCAAAATCCATCCGTGAATTTCGGACTGAACTATGCTTCAGGAATTCTCAGAAAGTCATGTGTTGAAAAGGTCTATTAAGGCTTGGTATAAAAGTGTTTGTTTCACTCAAATGTTGCATACATCGCTTTTACACTGAGCAACACAAATTTAACTCTTGATCTCTACTCATTGATTTCTTATCATATGTTCAAAGCAGCCTTAGATCACCTAAGGCGGCAAGTGTTGAGGGTGTTTTTAAATATGTATATTATTATTTTCTTTATGTGACCATCCATCATGAACCTTCAGTAAAGTTGCCAAATTCTTATTCTAACAAAGTTAAGATTTTTGCAGATTTAAATTTTTTATACTTTGCAAAATATCAGCTTTCTTTTCAACTCTCAAAATATTTGAAAAATATCATTTTCTAGATATAGTTGAGTTGAAAATGTACATAAAATGCAAATTTTAATATAGGTTTTGCATATTGTGACTTGTCAAGCTTCAAAGAATCATTACTCCAGTTTGGAGTATTGTGTGAACTAAGAACAAGACTCTTCATGTAAGTGCAAAAAAGTCATATGACATATCTGCAATAGCTGCCTTACAGTGTATGTTTAAATCAAATTTAAGTTCAATTTATTTAACACCTATTCACTAGTAAAATCCCTCAAAATGTCCCTGTCATATGTCAGTGGCTCTTGAAATGGTTCTTCAGGTGAGTAACCTGAAGGACCATTTAACGACCCAAGACTGGAGATTATACAGTGTGCAATCCAAATTAATGACAAATGGCAGCTATTGCAGATACGTCTTTCCCTGCACTCGCATGACGAAGTATCATTCTAAATCTTAAGATTTATTCTTTATCAAAACCTGCAATAAACCAAATTGACCAGGGGTCGAATTCACTGAAGGTCTGTGGTAAACGGTCATAAATACAGATTTATAATCAATCGGAAGGGTATTATATAATGTTTACAATTTCTTTCAGCATGCCATGCTTAACAAATTCATGCCAGTATGAAATCTGAGATACTGATTAATATTTTACACAGATACATGTATATATAGCATTTGGGCTTTGGTTTTGCAGTATCTACACAATGACAGCCTTGTATATGAGGAGACAATAATATCATCCCTGCTATGGCTATTGGTCCTTTAATAAAATAAAGGCACATGCTTTGTTGAGGTCCATGGTTTGCATAAGAATACAATATCTGAGCTGAGGTTTACAATAATGATTTAATACACGTGGGGAAGAGGTTTCTTTATGTGATTGTAACTTGGGCAGTATTACATATATACTAATATTGAGGGAACTAATAATTCACTATAGTCCAGTAACTCTGAAGTACAAACCAGACTTCGCAGTAAATCACACAGCATCTGCATAAAAACTTGTCAACACCCTCAAATGCAATAAAATTATGACAATCATGAGTAGCAACACTTGATGCCCAATGAAACAGAGGCATTTACATAGGAAGCAGAGCTGGGCATTAGCGTTTCTTCGTACATATTAGTCGGGCAGGAAACTTGTCAAATTTACACTCCTGAAAGAAATTGATTTGAGATGGTATTTTACTCAACAGATAGACACACCACAAATTGACCTACCTGTCGGGCATGTTATCGTTCTATCACCTGCCTGACGCCAAAATCACCTGTCAGGCAGATGCTAATGTCCAACCCTAGCTATCAGTAACTTTGATTTGGAGTTACAACATTTATAGCATAAACATTTACTTTCATCTTTATGTGCCAGCAGAACTAGAAGGATTACATCATTTTTTGTGTATTGCATTACTACATTATTTCAAAAGGGAAGTCATACAAACATTATATGCAATTCAAAGTGACATGATTATAGGCAAAATGAAAACAAAAATTGGACAATGAAAACAAAAATCCAGGGTAAGGGTTGCATTTACAAACAATGGGGCCCTGCACCCTGGATTTCTGTTTGCATTGTTCAATCACTTTTATTTTGCCTATAGAAAAAACTTTTCCAGTCACATTTCATGTTGATAAGTAGGTAACTCTATAAGGTTGTATCAACCCTTCATTTTGAGAATATTTTTAATCTGTAACTAAAAAATAAATCCATATGAAAGTATACATTTCTAGAAGCATATCTGCATGCTGAACACAACGGTGATGTTGGTTTTTGATGAAAACCTAAAATATAAATAAAAAATTTGAGAAAACCGAACCCGGACATTTGTTTCTACATTCTACAAAGTAATTAATTTCCAATTTGTACCAAAGCAAATTTTAGTTGGGCTTTCCAGAAATTGTTAATGCCCAAACTATGTATTTTAACCCTAGAGCCAAAATTGTAGACATTGGTCGAAAATCACCATTGTGTTCTATATGTCATTCCATTTCTAGATATGTATACTTTCATATGGATTTCATTTTTCTTTGCCGGACACTGAGCAAAAACGTTTCCAAAAATGATGGGCTGACACCAACCTGAACTACAGAGTGGAGGCGAGTATTCACAGTTGTGGTACACATTAGACTATAGCTTGTTACTTAATTTGTCAGCTAGCTCATGTCAACAACGACTCGAACCACTAATCATATTAATTATAAAACAAACCTATAGGCCAAACAAAAATTTCTTAAAATATAAACAACAACATAGGGTGAGGGTTGCATTGACAAACAATGGAGCCCTGCACTATGGATTTTTGTTTACAATGTCCAATAAATGTTTGTTTGGACTATAGGAAGTAGTATGATTTGCCAGAGGTGTACAACCCAAACCTTGAGACAGTTATTAATGGTTACTGATGTGTACAGCTGCTACAAACATGACATGGGATTGAAAATCAAGAATATCAAACTAGTTGAGTTACCTCAAACATTTAACTATACTAACTTGCCTAACTTCTCTAAAAATGTACAGTTTTCATCTGTGTATCAAAAAGACGATTTAACCAAAAGGACAACTTGCATGATTCATGATATAACAATTCTCTAAACTACTAACCACAATGAAGTGCATTGATCAGTTTAAAAATGTGCTGCCTACTCAAAATATGATTAAACATTCCAAAATTTGTAATTTATGTATACACTCCACTATATTTTTATCACCTTAATTGCCTGAATAATTAACAAAATCTCGAAAAAACTATTGTCCAAAATGACAGGAAGCCTAGTAACACAATCAAACATGACGGTATAATTATCAAAATTCTTGAGTAAAAGCAGCACCATGGGTAGAGTAAAAGTGACATTTTATTTTAAACTAAGCTTACGTTTCATAAGATTAAATCTAACCACAAGTTTTAACAAAAATTACCACATTTCAGAAAATACTGATTTCTTAGACAAACAAGAAATCCTTTTAAAAATGCATCAGAACATTTCTATTTGAAATGGTGGATGCTCTCAATTAAAGTTTGGCCATATAACCGACCAATTGCATGGTGCCTGTGCAGTATCACTACATAAAATTTCTGGCATTATGTTATGACCTGGTGGAGACATAGATATTAAGTAACGCTTTAAAACTCAACCGGAGGCTGACCATCCCGGAACCGGCAGTTCTGGGCCGTTGCCATTGTTAATAAAAATAGAAACAGGCAGTTCCCAGCCGTCAACAGCCGGTTGAGTGTTGAAGTAATCCGTAAGTTAGGCCAAAAAAAAAAGTTGTTGTGTTGCTCTCAAGTCAGAAAAATGAAATTGTCGGTCGGTCTTTTTTTAAAAACCTGAATGTGGACTTTTGAGGCTGTGGATTTACCACCTACTTTTCTTCAACTTTGAGGGTACAAATGTGCCTCGGGTCATTTATTTTTATAGGGAACATGTTTGTAAGGCTGAATAAGTCTTTGAATAGGAGTTTTTCTACCAAAATGGTGTGTTTTTAATATTTGGGTCTACTTAAAAAATACCAAATTTTTCACATTTTTAGGGTCGGTTGCTGTGGGCAACAAAATCATTTTTTTTTGCCTTACCATACGACAGCGTTCCCATATGGTGGAACCTACATCTTAATTATATCAGAGATGATCTCCATCAGGTCACATAACACAAAACATATCATCAAAATAAGTCACATGTTGGATGGGACGTGTGGATGGTTAACCCAAATTGCATTGTATGTAGTAATATCAATTTACTTCATTTGATAAATTGCATTTGTGACAAGCGGGCCCAAATATGTTTCTACAAAAAAGCAGTTATGACGATCCAAATTTTCAATTTGAGTAGATCCAATCGCTGACAACATACAGCCATTTCACAAGACAGTATACAAGCTATGGTAGAAAAACATACATCCAGTTTATTGCCACTGACCACAGTGACTGCTTTATAGTGTAATTTCTAGACTTTGGAATCACTCGTATAATCCTAATTATTAGCCTAACTTGCAAGAGCTGTATTAGGAGTTTTACTCTTGTTAGGAAGCTGCACACACATATGATGCCCCAAGAAACATAGTGACCTCGGCAGCTACAGAGATATGACATCTGACCACAGCTATAGCAACATGATGATATCTATTAACTGCAGAAACAAAACAAAATCTGTTGCAGCTAAAGAAACAATGAAATACGCAGCTACGAAACATGTTGACATCCATAGCTGCAGAAACATGAAGACATCTGCAGCTACATAAATTTGAGGCCATCAAATTGCGGCTGAAAAAACATGTAGTCTTGTTCGCATTATTTGGTGGGTTGCCCACAAGGCATTTGTACTGCCAGCATTCACACAAGTTTGAAGAAGGTCCATAAGACTGATCACTGATTGGTTAGTTTGCTCTGAATCTTGAGCCAGTCCATGATGTCTAGCTCAAAATGATTTTCGAATCCAATGCATTTTAAGTAGGTTAAGTGTTTTTAAGCATAATTTATGACCAATCGAAATGGTGTAATGATCTTGAAATACTACTGAAAATTGACTTTAACTAAAAAATATCTGATCAATCAGCGATCCAGCCATATAAAAATTCAACAGACTTGTTGGGTGGGTATTTGTAGTATATGATCCATAGGACACCCACCTTGGATCAAGATTACAGGAATATGATTGCCATCCACTAGAGCTAATCCAAGAGAGACACATCAATCAATCATAGACTGAATCCTCCAATCCCTGTTGTGGTGCTACTTTCTCTCACAATCAGGTAAGAAGTGCATAAGTTGTTAGGAGTTAGAAGGATTCAGCTTAAATCACCTGTGTCATGACTCGTCAATGGTAGTCTCTAAATGTTCAACTTCGTGGCACACATCTAACAGAGCACGGTCTAGTTCGTCCATCTCTGATGGAATAGACTGACTATAAGGTCCCATATCCGGACCCATTGTTGACGACGTTGAAGCCTCACTAGGCGTTCTTCTTGACCTACGCCCTGCTGAATAACCATAGATACTGTTGCCATGGTCTTGTAGGCCATGGCTTTCAAGGAATGTTTCAAAATGATCAATGTCCTTTTCTGGAATGTACGGTCTCATACCTGTATATAGAATGAAAACAAAAGAGAAGCTATAATAATAAGGAAAAACGCTGAAGCAATGAATTGTTTGCATATGATATGCGAGGCTGGTGAAAAAAAGCATTATTGCCGATGTCCCCTAAGCATTAGCCATAAAGATATAAAAAGAAAGTTGACCTGATTTGATATGTTAGCAATCAGCCATCTAACCATTCTGTAATATAAGTATAAGTTAGCAACATTCCATCACAATCTGCACTCCTACACAGAGATTCCCAATGTGTATTTCCATTAAAAATGAAGGGTGCAGGGGTTTGTTCTAAACCTGTGCATCCATATCATAATAATACAGTCGAAATAAACCCAATCCTGCACAGATAGTTCATCTGCATGCAGAATAGCTTAACAAGCATTGGTTATAAACCCCGCATAATGGTCTAAATAAACATTGGGAGAATACAATCATCACAGCCCTCCAGCTGAGGATAAACAGACTTTAAATAAAAAAAAATTGGGTCTTGTTACCAAGAGTTATGACTAAGTTCATTTACTTGATTTTCACACCCGAGTGCAAATTGATCATCTGCAACACTCAAAAATGATACCTATTTTTGTTGTTTTGTTGAAATTTATTTTTGCATTTGTTAATATTTCCTTTCACCAAATGTTTTGCATTTTGAATGTGCAAATATAGAAACAGCAAAAAATATACAAAGATACTACTAATATAGAGTAGGTTAAAAAATCTACATAAATTGGGCTGCTAAGTATCGGCTATTATTGTCACCAAAATGTCTTTTTTTTTCAGAGAGCACACACAAAATGTATTGACTCATTCTCATTGGCTAAAATTAAATTATCTACAAATACTATTTATGTGGAACAACCTAATAATTTGGTGAATCTGAATCTGATGGTTATTCACAACACTTCCTTCCTGAAGCCAAACGTGAAGGTTGGATAGGTTGATAAAGTTTCCTTAATGAGTGCATTATAGCAAATCATTGTTACCATGCAGTTTAGCACGTAAAATATGTAATTATCCATGTATGCTAGGAGGTTTTATTTATTTTTTTTGAAAAATTTAGAACTTTTTCATATATTGATGGCCAATGCCTTAATGATGATTTCTAAGGATGAGTTTTTGATTCAGTTGTAGCATGGTTGGTGATCATGGCTGGCGGTATATGACAGCATGACAAATATGGAAAGGTGACAACTGAATGATGCATTATGCCTTGCACTATAATCAATTTCTAATCCATATATATTATAAACTTCAGCAGACCATGATATTATTATAGGGGGTCTCAATACCACTTTAAAAGCCAACCTTTTATTTTAATCCTGTATGAAATGTCTTTTTTGTTTTGTTTTGGGTTTTGTTTTGTATATAGTACCCAATACATGGAACCTTGTTATTTTACTCCATACTAATATGACGTCCCTTATAAGATCAACAATTTATTGAAATTGGGATGGTTTTTTTTCAAAATACACCCCAGAATCTATTCAGCTTCTGGGTTTTTTTTGGGTTTTGTTTTGTATATAGCACCCACCACATAGAACCTTGTTATTTTACTCCATACTAATATGACGTCCCTTGTAAGACCAACAATTTATTAAAATTGTTTGTTTTTTAAATACACCCCAGAATCTATTCAGATAAAAAAAAAAACTTTGAAGAGAATCAAACTGTGAATTTGAGATGATCAATTTGCACCTAATCTTTGATATAACTTGAAACTATACACTCAATCAAAGTAGCAGATTAATTCTCATATACAATCAATCAAAGTAGCAGATTAATTCTCATATGGTATGTATCTTGGGGGGTCCCCAACATTAGTTGCAGTAGGGAACTTCAAAAACAGAAAATGGAAGGGTGTATTTTCTGAAATTATTTCTGCCAGACTGAGTCTCTGTTATAGTTATATGGTTACTTGAACAAAGTCATATCTGCAATAGCTGCTATTTGTCATAAATTTGAATTGCAGTGGCTCTTAAAATGATTCTGTCACCTGAAGAACCATTTCGAGAGCCACTGACATATGACAGGGAATTTTGGGGGAATTTTTCACTTTCTTGTGACAAGGTGTCAAATAAATAGTACTTCTTGCAACTATTGCAGATGCGACTTTCTTGCACTCACTTGACAAAGTATATTTGAAGAGATAAATATTCTTCATAGGCTCAATCTATTCAATTTTCAATCAAAGTTGAGTTTCAAGCTGAGAGCAAATTAAATCACGGGTCAAATCCACCATATGAGAATGCGCATCTGATATTAAAAACCAACACCAGCAAATGGAATACACTTGTTCTAAACGAGATACTAATATTACATTACAATTTATATGATTTACAAGATTCCTGTTGGTTTTTTGCACCAATGCACCATATCCTTGACAAAAACCTGTAAATATTTTAAGATTACTACAAATTGCATGACAGGACTGACATCTGATTAATAATTTATTTGGTTAGTTTTTGTTAGTGCTGCTGACCCTGGTGCTAGCTGCAAAGCTTGGAGATGAAAATATGACGAAAAATCATGGGATGGTCATACCAAGAAAATGTATCAAC
The DNA here is from genome assembly GCA_000969725.1 of Ophiothrix spiculata. NCBI lineage: Eukaryota > Metazoa > Echinodermata > Ophiuroidea > Amphilepidida > Ophiotrichidae > Ophiothrix > Ophiothrix spiculata. The sequence goes on along the minus strand of JXSR01S067402.1, from coordinate 101,745 downwards.
TCTTAATCTTCATTTTATACAACATTTACTCAGCAACAAAATATTGCCTTCATTTTAGAACTGATTAGCCAAATTCCAATATAACAAGTGACAGTGCTTTCAGATATGTAAAACATTAATTATATTTTGAATATTTCTTACACAATAAAAAATTTCATATTTGCAGTATATGGACTATCATCATGTTGTACAGTATTTGACAATATTGGTTTGTGAGGACCCATTCATTGGCAACACATTGCAATAAAAATGTCATATATTTAGAACATTGCAAGAAAAAGTTTTAAAATCATATTACAAAAAAGTATACTTTAGGTCCCATCAAATAGGACACTCGCTAACTCACTACACCATAACCCAATCCTAACCCTAAATATAGCCTAACCTAAACCTAAATCCTACCCTAAAAGTTTAAATGGGACCTGAAGTATACTTGATCCCATATTACTATCATTATCAAACAAATGATCCTCGGATGCTCGGATGATCCTCGGATGCAAAAATGGAGCCTTTGTGCGAACAAGCTGCCACTCGCACAGGTACAGCACAATACTGCATAACTAGAAATGGTGTTGCTGACTTCCTAAATGCCTATCTCTTGTTACATCTTTTGGATGCATAGTGCCTACAAATTATATTGTCATGTTTGTGTGTAACATATATTTAGAATCATTAATGGTAAAATGAGTTGACACATTCGCCAAGTTTGACCATCCTACTTGTTTGTGAAATGAAGCCACCATGTTATAATCGACATCTTTGATAACAAATAAAAATAAGTTATACCACATCATTAATAAGAAGAACCAGACGCTAGAGATCTGGTGATAAATTCTGGTCTATAATTATCTCCTGGTTTGAGAGTCACGCTGCTGCTGGTAGATGCTGATGTTGTGGTAATATCAGAACCCGTTGTGTAACTGCCGTAAACCGATTCCTCACGGAGAAACTGCTCAAAGACTCTCAGATCGCGATCAGGAACAAACTGTCTCATGCCTGCAAAGGTGGTGGTGAGTAGGGGGAATTTTTACATGAACTCTTCATATATTATAAGCTTACATGTGTAAGGGTCACTCTTTTTAGGGTCAAAATTGTTATGAAAAGTTAACTATATGTGTCTTGAACTTCAAACAGCCAGCTTCTTCAATGGTTGTAGCTTAAAGCATGATTATATGTGAACTAAAATATTTTTCATTACAGTAATCTCTTGCACAAAATAGCCAATAACAGATGAACATTGCCATTTTGATGTAATAACTTGTTTTGTTCAAAATAAAACTCAAAACAATAATCTTTTACGGGTGTTGTAAGATAGATGGTATGCTTTACATATTAGAATAATTAGAATAGTAAAAAACAACCAAACATAAGTTCAAATTCAAAGTTCAATATTCAAAACAACCAAACTTTGGGCATGTCAATTTGAAATTCAAGGAGGAGGGTAGTAACCACCCTACCCCATCAGTAAACGGTGTACTACAAAATAGTGAGCCTCAGGTTGACATCACACATCAGGTCCAATTTATTGTACCTCTGCTTAAAAATGAGCTCAGTAGCTAGTCAGAGCATTTAAATCTTGACTTGGCACACACACACAGTTTTATATGCAAAACTAGTCAAACTTTTAGCCACGTCTATTGTAAAGTGCGTCAGGCTAGATGCACAGATATTCATCACAAAGAGTCCACAATCTCATTGAAAAAAAGAAGGTATAGTAACTCACCCCAGTGAGCAACAACTAAATTTGCTACAACAACATTTATTTGTAACTTTTTAATGTAAAATTTGATGATCAATGGGGTAAAAATGCTTGAGAGCTTGGGATGTACATCTATTGTGTTTCCATGATGATGCATCAACTAAAGTCATCTGAAACAAACCTTTTCATTCAGGGCGGGACCAAACCGCACCATGCATGAACAACAAACCAATCAAATTGATCTTCAAGTCACGCAGCAACAGAACTGTCAAATCATGAGAGCTCACGAGTATCGCGTCAGTTGCATTTGAACTTTAATCTTGGCGCACGAGACGCGTTAAAGTGAAAAGGTTTTCTTCACACAACTATAGATGTGGATTCACCCTCCGTATTCAACATGCATCTACGCCTTATACCTACGAGTCATACCAAGTCAATCATCAACGCACACACACTTGTGAGGCACACGCACATATCAGATAGATTTCATCAGGAATCTACATGGATGTACATACTAAGCTCTCGTGGAGCTTGCCTCGATGACACCTAATCAAAATTAATCAAAAATTGCAATGTTTTGATACTCCCAATGCGTTGTCATTACACTCACCTGGAAAGAGATTTGTCCTATTAGGCCCATACAGTGTTTGTAATTTACTACAAAATTCTTTGATTGACCCTGTTTGTCGGTACTCCCTCAATGTGGCTGCAAATTGTTGAAGTTCTTCGGAATTGAGTTGTTTACGTAACTGGAACAAATAAATATATGATGTTGAAAAGAAAGTGAGTTTAAATTTAAGTAATTTACTTTGTAATAACAAGAGAATACACAATAATTGACTGTGACATTACGTCTGACCTGATCAGACTAGAAGAGGACTTTCATTTGGGAACAAACATATATTATTTTAAGAAAGGTGAAACTTGCAATAGGGAACTACCACTCTCAAAGCTGATCTGTGTCTGTGGTGCCTGATTTGTTTTAACAGGTGGGGGCTTGAGAATCAGCATGGGTCTCAGAGACATGATTCTTGTAAACTGAAGTACTCTAAAAGCAGATTCTTAAAAGTGGCAAAATTAGGGGCAAAAGAGTACTTTGATGGGTTTAGTTTCAACATATGTTGGAAATTGTACCAAAACAGCTGAAAAGGTTGGTAACAAATAAAAAAAAACATGGACAAAGTTTGGGCGTCCGTTTTTGTGTATGAGAACCAATTCCATTGTCCCCTCAGCAAAACCATGTTGTCTGTTGTCCCTATTTGCCCCTCCCCCTGAAAAAGTGTTTGGTTGAACACTCTTGGGAGCTAAAAATACACTTTCACCAAAAATATGGACTCTAATAATATTATTAGTGTTTTACCTTAAATAATTATGTGCTATGATCCCTTCCCTAAAATTGGACCCTATTGAAAGTAAAACTCTACACGAATGTTCCGTTTTTTAATTCAATTTTTTTTAGTATAAACGATGCATTACCTTCCTTTGGTTGACATTTGACGTACCAAATACTTTGCATGTGATTCAGGATAACATTTCTCTCATAAATTTGTTTAGATCAATTCAAAAATTAAATTTTTTTGCACTCTCCATGAGCCGAATTTCAAGGATTAAAATACAATAACATGGTTTGTGTCTGTAACTAAATTTCACTTTTTCAATGTAAATTTTTGCAGTCACATTTTGTTTACTGATAAAATCAAAATGACTGAATTAAAATCAATTAAATTTCCTACAAAACAAATCTACAGGGTGTGTATGCCAAGAATTTGTGAAACTCAGTACACCTTGATAACAACAAGTTGGTTTGCAAACCACAAGTCTCGCCTGATGGCGCTTCGTAAAGGATTCAGGAGAAAAATTTAATATCTAAAAAGCTCACCATACTGGTGATTGTTTAGTCAATTTTGGACCATAGAAGTTTGGTCCATGTGGGGCCAAGGGTTTACAAGTGATGACCATAACCTTGAAATGACCTCAGATGACCCAAGGTAACCTTTTTGACCACTGTGAAAATTTGACCTCAAATGACCTTTTGACCTTGATGGAAATCAACTTTGAGCAAAGGGTTATCTAATATCCATGTTTGCTCCATGTAGAATCAAGTGATCATAAGATATTGCTATGACCTTGAAATGATCTTTAATGACATTGGGTCAAATGTTGGTATTAACCTCAAGTCAACTTTTAAATTTGGAAATGTGACCTCATATGACTTTTGACCTTAATTGACCTTGAAATTGGGTCAAGAGCTTTTCATGGTTCAATTTCAATCCATGTGGGGTCAAGGGATCATGAAACATGGCTATGACTTTGAAATGACCTCAGATGACCTTAGGTCAACTTTTTGACCCTGAATTACCTCAGGTAAACTTTTTCACCATTTTGGAAATTTGACCTCAATTGACCTTTTAACCTTGACTGACCCTGACTTTGGGTCAAGTTGCTATCCATGGGCCAAGTTTAATCTATGTGGGGTCAAGGGTTCATGAGGTATGACCGTGACCCCGAAATGACCTCAGATGACTTTAGGTCAACTTTTTGAGATTTGACCTCAAATGACCTTTTGACCTTGAATGAGCTTGACCACGTCTCCCAAAAGTTTCGCAGCGCGAGTTTATCCTGAGACCCTTCATGTCACCAAATTTCATTACCGTAGGCCTTACGGTTCAGGAGATATGCTGTGGAAGGCGGACGGCGCACAGAAAAGTGACTGGTATGTCTCTTCCTCACTATGTTCAGGCGAGACAAAAATGACCTGTATGTATCTTGATTGGTAGTTTTACTCGGCGATCGCCTGAAAATAAATGTTTTTAAACTATGCAAGGTGATACACTTGTTTACTTAGCATATTTATTGCATGTTTAAAATGTTAACAAAAATAATAGATCATTTGCAAATTAAAAATTCAACCTAGATTGTTCATACAAAATATGTGCCACCATGTGATTAACAATCCCACCACCACCATGTAAGCTGTGATAGGCTGTGCGGTTTTAAAGATCAGCACATTGCAGAGGAAATATCAGCATATAAACATTCTAACATTTGTGACAAAACATCTCAAATATCTCAAGTATAAGCTGTCAGTCAACCTTCATATTTGTGCAGCAACTGGTTATGTACAATAAGACATTTATTTAACCCAAATACCACTGAATTACACAAGGCAAATGTCAAGAAATTCGAGAATATGCATTGAATCAGAGTCTGGTCACTGCTATACCCTGCAAATATACAACTATATGAACCAGTAGTCTCGCCTGCTTTATGGGCCGGACTGCTGCATCATTAATGTTCAAGGGCAATTAGATGTGCAACTCAAATCCATATGGTATCAAGGGTTAAGACTTATAATAATGACCTTGAAATGACCTCAGATGACCTTGAATTACCTCAGGATTAATTTTTGATCATTTATGAATTTTTGACCTCAAATAACCTTTTGACCTTGAATGACCCTGATCTTACACACAATGATACACCCTAGGTCAAGGGCTATTAATGCTGCAAGATTGGTCCAAGGGTTATTGCAGTAACCCTGAAATGACCTCAAATGACTTCTGGTTAACTTTTTGAACATTTTGATATTCAAACCTTGAAAATAACATTTTGATTTTGAATGACCTTGAGTAAAGAGATAAATGCCACCCGCAAGTGCAAAGATAACCATAGTGATAACCATAGTATTTTCATGAGCGTTATATATAACCTTAGAGTGGTACATCATTCCCATAGAGGTTAAATGTTACCTTAGTCAACTGACAAAGGTGTGATTTTCTTAGAAAATTGTTCTTACTACTACATGGTTGAGTTCATGCACTTGTAAAAATTAGCATCATTGCAATTTTGTAACAACCAAATCAATCCTCAACGCAAAACCAGCAATGGGTTCAACTTTGAAGGCAAATTCAACAATCCAAAGCCATAAATGGCAACCTTATTAAATATTTGTTGTTGTTGTTGTTTCATAAAAAGCATACCTGTACAATCATAAGTTATTGGACTACTTGCAAGCTTTTTATAAAACAAGTTAATATTACCAAATGTTAATTACCAAATCTTGAGAGACATAAATTACAGATTAGTAAACCAGACAAAACGTGCACATAGCAAAATGCTGACCAAGACGGGCAGAAACTTAAGAGGATTAGTAGAGCAAACTTAGATAACACTTACGACTCCATTATGAGAACAAAATGCAGTTACTTGACTGGCATCAAAATACAGTGCATTGACAATTTTCAATTAATTAAGAATCCACAAAATGCAGAAAAGATGCAGAAAACACATTGGAAGAATGGTGCCAATGAAGGAAAGCCTACAATAAATGAATTGGTCTTAAAAGTAGACTAAAAATGACATTTCACTGCATAGCAAGATGTAGTTGTTTGTAGGCATCCAACATTGCTATAAAGTTTGCCGTACCTAAGCATTACACAAAGCACTTCTACGAATTAGCTCATTAACTGGGCTTTTGATTGGTGTATAGAAAATATTGTTCTGTAGTCAAATATGATTTATTTGTTAATCACAACACCCCATAGTAGAAGCAGCACATTAAGTATATCAGAGCAAGCAGTTCCATAGTCTAGGAGCTGGTTGGATGCTCGCTCTGTGCATGAGATGTAGATATACCAAAAGACCAACATGAGAACAGCAAGCAGCAGAGAAACATGTGCAGATGATGGGTAGCCTTTTGACTCCATACTCACGTCCTCGATATATGCCTGTAACATCGCCGAATAGTAGTGACTGTCACCAGCAGAACTAGAAGGCCTACTTTGTCGTCTCGTGCTACCACCGACACTAGGCACGTCATATTGGGATCCAGGGGGTGAATAAAAGCTTCTAGTAGGGAAACAAAACACAAAAATATATGATGAGCAAAGGATTTTTTGTCAGACTTACCACTTCTATGTATTCTTGTAGTAAGACTTTGGCAGTAACACTTAATTCATCCGTACTATTGGCCCCATTATACCTTTGGCTTTCTGGAGTACCATAGTTTGATGTGGAAGCCTGGCTGGTTCTGTTAAAACAAATATTTACAGTCATACTCCTGGTCAAAAAATCACTCCTTTATACCATGTTAAAATATGCATGTGGTAGGCCTATGAAAGATGTGCCTGTAAATATGTTTGTCTCTCATAGTAACTTATAGGTCAGCAGATCTTTCTCCCAGTGGTGTAACAGATAGGGGTAGATGAAGCTTATTAGCAAGAAATTTATGCCAACCTACCAGGAAAAGAGAGGGTAACATGAAATTCTAGTGATAAAATTGAAACATGAAACCATTGAGCCCTTTTTTACTTGTCAGTATTTCAAAATCGACTACAATTTGTTTTTTGGTCTACAAAATAGGACAATGACGCGCCGGGAAAAATAGGGAAAAACTAACTTTTCCCCACCTGAAAAAGATTCCTGTTACACCACTGTACTGCTTTTCACCTACTGAACAACCATCATTGGGATCAAATTGGGCAATGCATGCAGGATACCAACTTACTTTTGTCCGTATCCATCAGCTTCACCTAATGAGCTAAATGATACAACTTTACAAAGAATGGGTGAAAATTTCCCAAACTTTCATCCATCAATTTCTGCTTAGCATGAGAGCGTGTCTGAGTGAATATATCAACATGATCGTGGTACAACATGGATTTATACAATACTACAACATAATATCGAAAAGATCAACACTAAAGTATGTACTTGGGAGGATTTTTAGACCAGAATTACATGTCAAAACCACATTACATAACAAATTACAGATATTTTAATAAACATATGAAATACCATATTGTTCCTTTTAATCGCCAATGCTCTATTAAACGCCAACCCCCATTTTTTTTAAAGAACAGTAAATTTCCGAGTATTTTTTTACGTTATTAAGCTTGTCATTCCCGATATCTTGAATAACAAATTTGTGCACTTATGATTTAAGATGCGAGTTCAATTGATCTCTAAAAAACGCCCCCTTTCCTAAAATGCAACGCACAGTGGGCGATTAATACGAACAATACGGTAATTACAACAAATAAATTTCATAAAACGCTTTACAGTACCATACTCCCTCTTTCAAGATGGTTTCTGAGGCTATTCTGATTGTTGGGAGTGGAGAGGGGTAAATATGCTACAAATTTGGTGCCATTGAATTAAAAAAAAAACATTACAAACATTACCCATATTTGTATTTAGTTCACCCTTGTTGCTAATGAAACACAACATTTTACTTATTGAGTGTGCATATGTATAAGAGTTGGTGAAAATTGTAAATGCATAATTCTTGATAATTTATGAATGATAGTTAGAATTATGTAAGAATACTTACGGTGATCTTCTGGTGCTGTTTTCACCTCTAAAAATACTTGTGTCTGAAAATGCAAAATATTCAATCAAATAACTTTTTTATGACCTAACCGTTTAGAGATAATAGATATTAGGCCAATAAATAAATGTGAGATGTGTTACGAGGTATCACGTATTGGTATTAAAGATGTATTATTTTGGAGTGTGAATGGTCTTTAAATCAAATTTTTCATTCTCTTGCCTCAAATGCTGCTTAATACAATGTCTCAAAGATATATGAAAAAAAGAAACAAACAAAAAATTGATAAAACATAATGAATTTGATTCATTTCTTAGAGCATAAATTTAATAGCATTTAGAAATATGACATTGAAAATGGTAATAATATGTTAATTAAACCACTCAATAAATAGAATTGTGTTTGATCATGGAAAAAAGAGATTTCTTTTTTCCATGGTTTGATGTTGGCTTTTACAATGGTGTTTACTCAATTATTTCAAATATTTAAACTCAAGTGACCATTCACGCCTGTTTCCTCCTATTTAACCTCAACATAGAACAATCTTGTCTATTACTTGCAAGGAGATTGGGTTCAGTAACTTGTATCTAATCAAAATGTTGAAATGTAGAAGTGGACGAATGGTAATAGTGATAAAACATATCTGAAATGCAAAATTGGGATATGTTTCATCATTATTACAAGGCGGGCAAAAGTATTTGTGCACGCTTTAATATGGGCAAAAACTTAATTATTATATAAAACAACCAAGACTCTTAAAAAAATTCATGTTTTTATAGGTGCCATATGTATCCAATATAAATATCCAATGTTTCCTCTGATATTCCATCTTCCATTACCATAAAAATGGCCAATTTCCTGGACCATATACAAATACACCACATACACTTTTCGATATGTCCCTATGTAGTTTATAATTCAATGCTTGTTATCGCTGTGTAACCGTAAAGATTATTTTCAGGTTATAGGTTTTCCAACAAATGTGCACTTATATATTTAAACTCTGTTATGAATGTGCAAAAGAAAGTATACAGTATGTTAAGCATGCCATATTTTCAAATGCGGTGAATGCAATTCCTTTTGAGTTCTTTAGATCTATATTGAAGCATGGGATAATGGGAAAGTCCTGATATCGTCTTTTTCTTCAAAATAATGACAAAGTTTGGGATCTCTAAGGCCCGTATTCACAAAAGTTATTCCTGGAATAACTTTATTCCTGGATTTCTCATTCTTGGGTTAGAGATAGCCCACAGTCCTGAACTAAATTGAATTTTACAAAACCTGGAATAACTAATTCATGGAATAGATTTATTCTTCGTTTGCAAATACCAAATGATGACATGAATTAATTGAAAATAAAGTTATTCCTGGATTAAAGTTATTCCCCTTTTGTGAATATGGACCTATGTGTCTATATCAAATTTATGGCAGTCCAACATACCTCTCCCTGATGACGACGTTGGTCTGACCGGATTGATTTGTTTGTCAAAAAATTTCATTGTGAGTTCAGTGTACACCAGGACAAAAGTCTGCTGTACTAACGAACAAATTTCATCAGCTTTTTCCTGTATAAAATGAATAAAAAAAAAAAAGAGAAATGAAATTAGTCAAGTAATTATTAGTTGAGTATTTTCTAGGACTGTAATATTATGACTGTTATTTGGTCTACTTGAGGTATCTCATAAATTACAAAGACTAGCACCTTAGAAGATGATGTTACTTTTAAAAATCTTTCTTACACACAGGTACACAATTATTCTCCACTATTATTTGAACAAATTACTAAAATTATCATATCCTTAGATTACATTATTTCAAACCCTACAACAAATCATTGAAAATTGATCAGGACATTTATAGTTTGTAATATTTCAGCAAATATATAGTTTGTGATATTTCAAAAGGCTCTTCAATTTGCTTTCAACACACGAGCTGCCTGGTCACACAGGCTAGCTGAAACAGAATTTCTATTTCATGTTTCAAAACCAAGATTGTCAGTTCCACTCTGATTTATAGATACATGTGGAATCCTAGTTATATCCTATGTTTACAGATTTTAATATTGCATTAAATGTTCTACTTCTATACTTTGATCAACAACAAATAGGCAGGCCTCTTCACATCGTGAATTAATACAGATAAGCATGTGCGTAGCTGAACACAGCACAACTGCAGGAGATCGGGCGTTGTACGTGTGACTCGCGCATCAGTATCTACAGCGCGCGTGTAAATGAGATTATGTTTTCTTGCGGATGAAAAAAAGCCTTAATTCATGCCTATTTAGTGTTGATCAAAGTATATGTTTGGATAAAACTGGATGTCCTACCTTATTGTCACATTCACATATAATAAGATTACAGTTTTCACTTTGTCCCTCTACAGCTGTAAAGAAAAAAAAGAAATGTGAAAAAAGACAGGATTCCTCAAAAACAACTGACAAATGAAAAATTGTTTTAATGTCACATAATTTGAATTTTGATTCAATTTTCTCCTCAATTTTAGTCTGCATGGAAATATAACCAACTATAACCCTGTCTTATAAGTGAGTTTGCTTAAAACTCTGTTTTGAATGCAAGCATATGTTGGTCATCATTATAGAAATAACCCACAACAGCCACAAAAAATAAAATTAAGTCCAGTGGAACAGAATCTATTCTTTATATTTTTTATTTCACAAAACCCATATTAATGAAGTCCTACATGTCCTCGAAAGCTTGTTAAAAACAAACCTGTTTGAAACCAAAGGATATGTTGGTAATCATCACAGACTTAACTCATGCAACTAACAAGCAAGGAATCAAGGAATCCATATGGGAGAGAATTGAGAACCCAACCCTCAATAAGAAAGGGGCCTACGCTACAGTTTATCTCACGTGTGGGACCGAGCACTTCATGACGTCACTAGCCGTCTGTCACATGACCAATTCCAGGAATCAGATCCTGTTGAAGACCATTGGTAATGGTAGGTAAGTTCCAGTTAATATCAGAGGTGTGAGAAACAGGTGATAAAAAGAATTGAAAAAAGCTGAAAATAGTGACAAAATGCCAAAAACAGGCTGAAAATGAAAGAAAAAGCTCGAACTAAGACTCTTTTGAAGGCATTAAAATAGCTGAAATCAGCTTAAAAGCTTAACTCTCACATTCCTGAGTTATAGATTTATTTACTTCACATATGACTCTATATATTGAAGTTGGTTTACAAACCTGTTTTGAAAGCAAGGATATGTTGGTCATCATCACGGACATAACTCACAGCAGCTATATTGTGAATCTCTATCCTGTGAAGTACTTCCTGCAAATCAAAAATACACAAATATGCCAAATAATAAATGTGTTGAGCTTATAGATTGCTACCAAAACGCAACACAATTTGCGTCAACGAAACACAAATTGAAAAAAGCTGAACTTTCATTTTTGGGCTGATAAAAAATCCATACTTCCTACTTAGCCAACTTCAAAATTATTTTCTGAAATATATATATATTTAAACAAGTGAACAATAGACAGTTTTAACCTTTCAAACATATATTTTGAGGCAGAACGTCATTAAGAACTGTGGTAACTGAGAGAGAAAACAATTATAGATTAATAACTGCGTATTACTTGACGCGAGTGAAATTGTACAACAATAATGCACCGAAATGAGTTGGACAACTTCGACTTCAGCAAAAGGTGCATTATTTTTGTACAATTTCATGAGCGCCAAGTAAAGAGCAGTTATTAATCTAATTCATACACGAAGATGATTAGAATAAGATTGCAAAGAAATTAAACAGCATATAAATTTGTTTGCTATTTCAATAAATCCTGGAAAATACAACCATTCATCGTCATTGTAATTTAGATTTACCTTTCTTTTAAAATGAAACTTGCCATACAAGCGCGAGCACGTTACGCGTACATAAAATTGTACAACGCACTACGCGATACGCAGCATGCAACTAGAAGAGATTAATGAATGCGTATAAGTTACCAACTGTCCAATTAGATTTACAATTTCAAAGCGTACTTAACGCAGATTGTATGAATATAGAAGTTTGCAGCAGACATATTTCAATTTTTTAAATGTATCTTAAACTAATTGCAAATGGAAACCTACCTCTCCATCTCTCTTGATTAACCTCACATTCTTGGCTGACAAGGACAAGATTGCATCGTGTTCCCTACTTTTTGTGTTTAGTGGTAAATGCCTTCCTCTCTGGAAAGACAAAAAAAATTGTTGTGATTGATTAGTTAAAACCTTTGATAAGATTCTTACAAATGTTTACTTTTAAAAATTGACTACAACTGATTTAATCAGACATATGGTGCGCTGTGCTCCAATGAAGCATTCACAAAGGGGCTAACAGCTTCACATGAATTTTAAACCAAAGTGCAAGTGTAAAGTTTCTTACTCAAGAGAACAAGGAAACTCTGGCCAATTGGGATTTGAGCCCAGGGCTTTTGTATTATGAATCCCCTGCACTAACTGCTTGGCTATGTGCTACGCTTACAGTCAGGCCCGTAGCCAGGATTTTTTCAAGGGGGTGCAGATTTTTAAAAAGTGGACCTTTTGGATGAAAAATTTTCGTTTTGGTCGACCCAAAACTAATTTTAGTGGTTTTGACAAAGTGACAAGCAAAAAAAAAAAAAAAAAGGTTTTCAGTAGTTTTTCAAGCATTTTGTTTAGTATTTTGGTAAAAACGGCCTTCCATTTACATGTTTTGGTGCTTTAGGTCCTCTTTTGGTGGGTATTTAGGGAATTTTTGTGGACCTTTTTTGTACATTGTCAAATTTGGGGGGTGCGACGCCCCCACCGCACCCCCTCCCCCCTGGCTACGGGCTTGCTTACAGTGATTGATCAATCTGACTCTAAATTTAAATACAATTGAAATCAAATCTGATTAATCCAACTGAAATATGGAATAACAGAAATTGTTTTTGGGAAGTTTATTGATATAATTTCATCCATTTTATTCTTATTTTTAAAATGTTACACAAATGTAGGTATTGATAATCACTCTTACAATTTCTGCATTTGACAGATCATCTCATCAATCAACATTTGGTAAAAAATGTTCTTTAATATACTGCCATGCCACGGCGATCGCTAAAAAGTAAGCATCTGTAATAGCAGTCATTTTTCATAAATTTGCATTGCACAATACTGTCGAATATTCAGCCTAGAGTTGGTAGCTCTTGAAATGGTTCTGCAGGTGTCATCCGAATAATAAATCAGATAGCTACTGACATATGGGAGAGAAAATTTGAGGGATATTTCGAATTCTAGTGACAATGTGTTTTAAAATAAATTAGACATTGCAAATACAATACTCTTGCACTCATAGGAAAAATTAATCATAACGCGGCTTACCTTGCCCTGATCGACATATCTGAGCAGTTCTGTACGTTTGGTTGGATCTAGACCAAAAGGTACATTTGGAATGACACCCAAGTACTGTGGACATAAATAGAAAGAAGAAATACAAAAAAAAATCAATATTTGTATCTGAGCAATACAACATTTTAGGTGTTGGAAAATGCGTTTTCAGTGTAGCTGTCGTTGCGGCACACACGTTGCGACAGAAAATATTGTATCGTTGTGACCATCACGACAGGGTAATCGATACATCGGCTTGTCGTACGGCAAGCAAAATTTTCGAGATGCGACAAAGTCGAGTTTGTGCACTTTAGATTTTTGACGTCAAACTGGTCGAACGACTACACAACAGGCAACTTAAAAACCAGCTTATATAAGGACGTACCTCTGAGAAATTTGAACACATAAGAATACCATAAAAAGTGACCCGTCAATATAGCAAATGAGCTTAATTTTGAGTCAAATTTAATACAAAAATGGCAATTTTGGAAATTTGTACTATTTTTCATTTTTCATGTAGAACTCGGGTATAATGCTATGCGTAAAATATGCCCCCACCGAATGAGGCCAAAGATTATTTGAACTCCTATGACCTTGGGGCCAATAACTGGGACAATTAGGCCTTACAAATTCTCTTGATAGCTGTAGAAATGTCAGCTTCTCTCCTCCCCAACTATCTGAACCTGGAGGGGACTCAACATCCCCAGTGACAATCAATCAACTCCTGAATACACCATGTGTTGAGGCTAAGGGAACTATGCCATCTAGACACTCAGCACTGGCGACAAAGTTGACGATTTCCAGGCAGAGGCGGGAAACACAGGAGAGACGCATCTTTTTTTAGATAATGCTATTTCAAAGGGTTTTTTAATTTAGAAACAAGGTTTACCCCATTTGACCTTGAATGACCCCTGATGACCTTGTCGTGACCTTGAAATTTGTTAGCGTCAACAATCAATCCCACCCTCCAAGTGCAACCACCAAGTTTCAGGAATGAGCGACCCTCGGGTCTCTCAGAAAATGTAGGTTAACATTTGGGTTAACATTTTCACGGACGGACACACGGACAAACAAACAGATGGACACACGGACAGAACCATTTTATAGTCCCCATCCCAATCTCATTCGGCGGGGACAATAATATGGTGCAAATTTCTGCAAATTTTAAAAGTAGACCCATCAATGCATAAAATTTTGCAAAGGAAATTGGCCAATTGAGACACCAGACAGCATGCAGAACCCCCCTCCCCCATTGGCCTAGTCGGATTAAATTGGCCTAGTAGGATTAAAAAGGTTGATTTCTGGCTGATTTTGTAGTGCGTTTATTTGTGTGGTTGTTTTGATCTCCAGACAAGCAAAAATTAAACTATTTAAACTAGGTCCGAAATACAGGGTAATTTTGAAAATAGTATGGATTTTTCTTGATAAAAATTTTAGCCTGGTTAACAATATTTTCATTATAGGTGAAAGAGCATATAGGACAAACACATCCTACCAGCTTTCTTCAATTGGATGAGCTTTTTACAGTCCCCAGCTGATGCAATCAAATCCCTTTTAGCTTTACAACAAATGTTTGACTAAATACAAATTTTGCTGTATTCAATCTTGAACTTGGAAATACTTTTTCATTTCCTTTCAGCTGGTATTGTATTCTATCAATTAGATCCTTTTATTTTCAAAATAGAACAGAGTAATCTTGTAATTATCACCTGATTTTGTTGAAAATGAAGGGATAAAAAATGTTGATGTCCTCTGAAAACAATATTGCCAAGCCTATAAATGTCAATAGGAGAATGACTTCATCAAAGGGAAAGGGGGACTCGTGTAATTAGTAACCATGTCCATGAATTGCATGTATAAAAACCACTCTATAGATTACTGACATCTGTCATAAAATCACAGATTTCATGTCATGGTTTACATGAAAATATTACAGCCTATATAAGCACATAATAAATATCTCCAAGTAGTCATAAAGCAATAAGTAAGAACAAGGGAAAGTGTTTTCACTATTTTTTGATATCTTGAAAATGCCTATTTGCTATCAAAAATATGCATCTATGTTGAACAAGAAATTTAAAAGGGGGGGGGGGGGGAACCGGTGCTTGCAGCCATTTTGTTTTTGCTCACAGAGAAGAGTTATCATGCGTCCACAGATTTGTTGGGAAATAGAACTTATAGCTTAGCAGATCACGAAGACCCCAAGGTCTGTATGTACAAAAGGGGTTCAAGATTTATACAAGGGGTTGATTGATGAAAATTACACCAGGACTTACTTTAAACCTGGTCTAACTCTTAAACCGCTTTTGTGCATAAGGATCTAAATATTGACTTAATGATTAAACAGGGTGTGCCTTTTATTTCACTTATTTCACATGCAAACTATGTCCGCACTTTTAGCAGCATCTCGATCAACAACTTTCCCTGAGCTCAGCTATGCATGCCAATTTTCCTTCAATTTCTGTTTCATAGAGTCTTGAGTGTGGCAAATTAGTGTCAAATGCCAGTGGTCCGACAATGACAGTCACCCATAGGAATTACAAAATGAGTACCTATAGATTCCCCTTTTAAAAGTTGCAATTCATGATTTTGATATGACAAAAACCTTGCTTCTTTTCTAGCTATTATTAAAAGATGAGTACAACTATACTGAAAATTTCACTTGCTTCCAACCGTTCATTTCCAAGTTACAAGCTTTTTAGCATTTTGAAAATCCCCATAGGCTACTGTGTTGTAATTACTGTAGGGACCCCGACAATAATTAGAAAATGACACATTTTCTCACTAAAGTTTCTAAAAAATGCAACATATGAAAGAATGGTTTGGGGATCGTAACATATATACCAGTTGATGATTCTTATAAGCTAAGAACTCAATTTTGATAGAGGTGACCTTGATGGTGAAAAGTGGATCATGAATTGCCCCTTTAAAGTCCTTGATATTTAACCTTGTTTTGCTTGACAAAAACATCCTGAAATTGAGATCATTTTGAAAGTATCCCCCAACTGAATTAATATCAATAGGACAAAAATACATACATTTATAGGGTAGACTGGGGCTGGAGTGGGATAGAAATGTCCAGTTTGGAATCTGTTCCACATGACATATACCATGTATACCTTACCTTGATTTCTTTCTCTAAGTAACTATCTATGAGTAATTCTGATTCTACTTTGTAGTCTGGCGGACTCAAGTCTACAGTCTTAAGCGCCCTCCTGGGTTCGTATCTAGCTAGGCTGCCTTCTCTTAGTGTGTGTTGTCTGTTGACGGCTCCTGATGATCGGGTACTAAATATTGACATGAGTCCTCCCTGAAAAAAAGAAAGAAAGATTCAGTATAAAAATGATACATTAATCTGGCAGTATTGTTGTATGGTCCATAAAACTTATCGGCACTCATAACTTGATCCTGAACTTGATAGTGAATTAGTGATTTGTACTACACTAGGGTTGACTTGTACTTTCAAAGTTTTTTGAATATTAAACCCTAGAATATTTGAGTCCCGGGGAACGGATGGTAACCATTTGAAAATGAAAAATTAAGTCCCAGGAGCCAAAATATCTACAAACTACATCCTAACATGTAAATAAGATACAGTTACCCTCTTTCTACACACTAGTATAAAATAAACCTGTTATATTTCTACAGAATGACGACAAATTAAGAGCAAAAACCACCTCCAGATGTGGGTAAAATACGTCATCTTCTGACATGGACTATTAAACACATTATGAAAACAAATATTCCAGAGTTTTCGACTACCACCAGTTTTGTAAAAAAAATGCTACCCATTTGTAAACCTCTTTTCTTTGACTTAAAAAACCATTATCGTGACCATTCAATACATTTTTACAAAGTAAATTGCTCTTAAAAAGCCCCATTTGGTCGCACCGATAGGTAAACCGTAGGAAAATTGGTCACTATACCCACTTCTCCAAGAAGTAACCCCCCCTGGAAATGAAGTGAAATCTAGTATGTTAATTTGTCAGGCACAGGCTTGGTCTGGCATGGTAAAGGGTACCTGTTCTTCTTCAGAAACAGGATATCTGCTGCATAAAAATGTGTTTTGTCTTATCTCTATTTTTTTAATAATTCCATTACCAATCTGCACAGTTCACAGGTTTTTAGTGCACAATAATTTGCAAACAATACACAATCAACGTCAAGCTCAATGGCAAATGCAAAACAATGCCAATCCATGTTTATTTTGTACAGTACATCTGAGGGGATAAAACACAGATCACATGGCTCCATTGAAAAAAGTTCTGAATGGTTGAAATCATATTTTGAACCCATTTACAGCTCAATTTTATGAGCAAAATTCTAGAAAAAATAAAGACCCCAAAAGAGATTGAATTTTTAAATAAAAATTTTGGTCATAACTCTTCCACATTACTACACATAACTAGACTTTAATATTTTTTCTAAATCAGGAACACCTGCAAGAAATGGCATATTAGTATGTGCAATGAAATATACAGTACATAGAAAATACCTTGAATTAGTCCGGCAGAGAAATGGGATTTTTTGGCCTGACGTGGAAGTAAAATATATAGTTTTGCTTTTGACTGATTTTGGTAGCTAAAAGTGTCTATTTTCTGAATCTGCCGGGTGACAAAATGTCACCCATTGGGATTTTGAGAAATCCAAGATGGCGTCCAAAATGGCCGCCATTTTCTATTTTCAGTCATAACTTCCTTCAAATTTACCCTATGATTAAGATTTTAGTGTCAATTTATATGTTGTTGGTGTCTAGGAATTCAACCAAATCAACAAAATTAATGTCAAAGCATTAGTTCTAGCTAAAACCAAGATGGCGTCCAAAATGGCCGCCATTTTCCTATTTTCAGCTACAACTTCCTTCAAATTTACCCAATGATTAAGATTCTGGTGTCAATTTATATGTTTTTGGTGGCTACCAATTCAACTGAATCAATAAATTTAATGTCAAAGGATTAATTTTAGCTAAAATCAAGATGGTGTCCATAGATGGTGTCCAAAATGGACACCATCCTATCCTATTTCAGCCAAATTTTCAGTCTATTTCAGTCCAAAATGGTCGCCATTCTATGTTTACAGCCATTACTTCCTTCAAATTCATCCTATGATTAAAATTTCTGTGTCAATTCATATGTTTTTGGTATCTAGGAATTCAACTAAATCAGTTATTTTAATGTCAGAGTAATAAATCAAAATCCAAGATGGCATCCAAAATGGCCGACAATTCCTATTTTTAGTCGTAATTTTTGTCAAAATTATCCAAATATTACATGATTGGTGTCAAATTAAATGTTTTTGAAGTCTAGGAATTCATCTTAGTCATTTAAAATCAAGTAGTATATCCAGCTAAATATGCCAAATGGTTTCCATTAAATGGCAATAATTTCATATATTCAATTGTCATGAGACATCAACGTAGTAGTAGTAAGCCAAAGTTTTAAATCCGGTTTTATCACCATCACGGGGGTGGCCAGATTCACTCACACTTACGGCAACCGTCTTCACTCCCTCCCTCCACCTCACCCGATTCAATGCATCATCCCTCCCCAACCCAATTCTTTTTGTGTCTTCCTCCACCTGCATCCTCAAGGTCTTCCTTGGTCGCCCTCTCCTCGAACCATCCACCACAAAATCAAGGGCCCCTCTAAGAATTTGCCCTTCATCCTTCCTCAGCACATGTCCATACCAACGCAGATTATTGGCCTTCGCCAAACTGTCCACTGCTTCTTCCACTCCCAACATCTGCATCAATTCCTCGGTCTTCCTATCCCTCAACTTCACATCACACATCACACATCGATCTCATCATCGCTCTCTCCGCCCTCCTCAAAATTCCCATCTCATTTTCGCCCAGACACCACATCTCGCTGCCATACAGCATCACCGATCTCACACAGCTCAAGTAATATCTCCCCACATTCCCTTAACTTCACCCACCCATACCTCACTCTAGCGGTCACAGCAGCCTCGCATCCTCCGCCGGCACCCCCACTAACCTTATCCCCCAAGTACGTAAACTCCTTCACTGTTTCCACCTCATCACACAACTTTTCCACCTCTTCCCCTGACCCTCCATCTCCTTTCTTGCATCGTCCACACACAAAATCCCTTGCCAAACTTGGAGTCACTCTCTTCATCTTTGTACATCTCCCACGGATCCATTTCCTACAATTGTA
>JXSR01S067402.1:40760-57136 GCA_000969725.1 Ophiothrix spiculata | reverse complement strand
TGTATTAGTACAAACAATTGTTACTTTATAAATATTCTATTGAAGGTGTTTTATATTTTTGCATTGTGTGTTTGTATGTATCTGATATTTATATTTTCCATTTTGCATTGTATCTATAATATTTATCGCTAAAACTGTATGGCACTTTACTCAGAATGTATAGCCTTTTTGGTTGCCTGTTTCATAGCGAAGGATTCTGTCAGACTACGCATTTATAAGGCATTCGACCCAGACTATGGTATTAGGCTGAATTCATAAAAGTAGCAATTGCTATTTCTATAGCTTTTTCTTGAATTTCTGCTCTTAAAAGCTAGCATTGACTGCAAGAAAAAGCTCTCTCAAGACCGCAAAAGCTATTTCTAATCCCTTTCAAGCAATTGCTAGTCTGGTTAGTAATTGCGTACATTTGTATTCAAAAAGCTGACCTTTTGCTTACAACATGTAGCAATGACTTACATTTTACTAAGATCCTATATGAGAAGTTTATTTATTTATTTATTTATTTTTTATTTATTACGTTATAAGAACACAGAAATGCAGTCATAGACTGAAAAATCTGCAGCACAACAAAACATATATATATCACTGCTATACATTCATGTTTTCTGCTATATTTCTGCTTCTTAAGAAGACACACTGTGTCATGTGTCGTTGTAGCAAGTGATAGTGAATAAATAAATACAGGGGTGTAAGTTTTTAGGAAATTTCCTAAATATGTCTATCAGGAAATCTTGTCCTGTATAACTGAATAGGAAAGTGTTCTTTCAGGAAATTTTGACTTCAGTGACTTGCATCCCTGCAAATATGTTGTTAGTTGAGGATATATAGCCTCATCGTCGGAGCCTCATTAGTGTCTTGGTGTTGATCAAAGTATAGTAGTGCATCCCATGAGGGTCCTCTGTCAGATTTATATGCCAGTTGCTGGGAGGAAACCCAAGTGCCCAGAGGAAAACCTGCTGAAATAGGATTGAACTTGCAACCAATTGTGCATACAGTGCTGTGGGCTACTTCACCTCATGTTGTGGATTTCGGTATTCAAACACACATATTTGTATCGCGCAAGGGTGTCACATTTTTGACAAGAAACAGTCCAAGATGAAGTTCATGAATATGTTTTTAAGCAATTGCTAAGGCTAAATCTTTTACTAGACTAGCTATTGCTTTTTCTTAATATCTTTTTCTTACTAGCAATTGCTACTTTTATGAATTCGGCCTATTGTAACAGCATTTAAGCTTTTGGTTTTACTAAATATCTGAAAGTCAAAACATGAGTATGTCAAGTTTTCACAGTTTCAAGTCACAATACAAACATAGTAAATTTTTCATCTGTAGTTATGCTTTAATCATCACCAAATATAGGCAGCTACAAGAAATGCACTTTAAAATTTCAAGACTGCATATCAAGTGATGTTGCAATAATGAAATCGCTTGACTCTGAATGCACCAATACTATACCGTTCAAGAAAGTCCTGTAATCTCCAGTACATATTCCAGCAGTCACTGTTTTTATTGCTTCACTGACCAAGTGGGCTGTGCAGTTTGACATAAATGCTTTTGTTAGATTTAAAGGCATTCTATAAAAATAGTTTGTCTGTGCAGGTTAAAGTCATAAATTTGTACTATTCAGTCCAAAACACCAGACATAGGTTAATTGATTGCCTTGATGCATTGGGATGAAGCACTAAACAGGTCAAAAGTTTTATTTCTCCCTTGGTTTCTTAAAATGAAAAAAAAGGAAGTTATCTGTAGGTGAAGACATTTGTAATAACTCACTCCAAAAAGGGGGACTTTGCGACAGAACACTTTTCGAGAAACTGGTGAAAATAGGCAGCAAAAAATAAAGAAAATAATAAGAATTTCCAGCATATTTGCTGTTATCAAATTTGATTGCCTTGATCAATTTTCAACAAGTAAGGTGTCATTTAAAGCTTAGAAAATGCTATAACAAATGAAATGATAAAATCAAAATTGATGTCATCTGCAAAGTCCCCCCACCCCTTTCGGGATGAGCCATCACATTTGTGATTACTCACCCCGAAAAGGGGGACTTTGCGACAGAACACTTTTCGAGAAACTGATGAAAATAGGCAGCGAAAAATGAAGAAAATAATAAGAATTTATTTCAACAAGTAAGGTGTCATTTTAAAGCTTAAAATGCTGTATCAGATGAAATGATGAAATCAAAATTGATGTCATCTGCATCATTTGTGAAAAGGGGGACTTTGCGACAGAACACGTTTTGAGAAACTGATGAAAATAGGTAGCAAAAAATAAGGAAAATAAAAATAATTTCCAGCAGATTTTCTGTTGTAAAATTTGATCGGCTTGATCAATTTCAACAAGTAAGGTGTCATTTTAAAGCTTATAAAATGTTGTAACTGATGGAATGATAAAATCAAAATTGTTATCATCTGCAAAGTCCCCCCTTTCGGGGTGAGCCATCACATTTATGGTGCGATCAACAGTTCCAGTAATTTCACCACCGCGACATTGCTCAATGTCCACAGTTATGCAACCTATATATTATTTTATCAGTTATAGTTTAGAAGATTGGCTGTCTGTTTCTGCTAAAATCTCCTATGCGCCTTATCTGTAAAAAAAAAGCTGCAACTCGTAGTGCAATATCATATTATCCTTGATAGAGAAGAAATATTTTTGTACTTATCACTGGTTATACTGGATGTGTATCATATTGTGTACTACATTGTATAAGCCAAAATTATGCTGTGTTTTCATCTGCAATGTATAAATAAGTTAATCATTTCTTTCTAATTATCCCTAAACTCATACCTGGGGACACAAAGTAGTTGTATAAGTATCAAAATTGAATTTTATCAGGATTACTTTTAAAAAGTTCAAAGAAGGTACTAAAAATGATTTAAAAAAAACTTCTTAAAAAAGTTCTTATATCAGATTTTGTCAAAAACAGTTAAAGATTATTATTGTTACAATGAAGTTATTATATACCTAGATTCCTGTCATCTGATAGGTTAAAATTTGGGGCTTGGATTTAACTCTTTTACCCTATGAATTAACTACAACCAGGTCTAGTTCCTCATATGAGTGCAAGAAAGTCGTATCTGCAATGGCTGCCATTTGCATCAGTTATTTAACATCTTTCATCACTAGAATGCAAAAAATCAATCAATATTTAATTCTCTCCCGTATGTCATTGGCTCTTGAAATGATTCTTCAGGTGTCGCAGATCATCAAGTGACACTGTTACCTGAAGAATCATTTCAAGGGCCACTGACCTCAAATTGGACATTATGTAGCGTGCAAGGCAGCTATTTCTGCTATGTGCCCAGTCTACATGTAACTTTTGAGTACTACGCATACAACTCAAATACAAGTGTTCTCGGTCAAATATTTTAAACCATGTCCCTCAAAGAAGTCAAAATAGTGGAACCTCTTTAACATAAAATATGTGGCCTAATGTGGCCACACATTTTAGTTTGTGTTATCAGGATTTTTTGTCATCCATCATTTATAACATACAAATTCAGTCACAGACTTGAAAATCTAGTGTGTGTTATCAGGGTTTTGGGTTAACAGATTAAAGAGGTTCCACTGTATTTGTATACATACTAAGCAGTTACAAGCTTCAAAGTAACTCGACAGGTGTGTGTAGTAATAGTACAGTTACATCAATGGCACTGTGACTATACCTTTAAGCTGGTTTCAGACTTGCCTGTCGTGTTATACGACCAGCATGACGTCAACAAAATATAGTGCGTAAACTTGACCTTGTCGCACCTCAAAAATTTTGCTTGCCGTACGACAACCAATATATCGATTACCCTGTCGTGATGGTCGAAACGACACAATATTTTGAGTTGGAATAAATTTAACTTTTCTTGCGACAGACCATTGCGGCAATATGCAAATGTGTCCTGCTACAGTACGACAACTCAAAATTGCAAATGTTTGGTCGTCTGCCGCAACGCTGTGTGCCACAACGACAGCTAGTCTGAAACCACCTTTACTCTGAAGGGTAAAGGTTGTATTTTAAAGCTTGCAAGTATTGTAACTGAACTATTCTGCATGTACTTTTCACAGGGTATTTATAGGATGCTTAATAATGCATTGCTGTGTGGGTAATAATATAACTACTAGGCACTTCATTTATCATATATTATATAACATTTTATTTGTGTATGTACATTTTGTGTATTGTTTTATACATTTATGACATTATTATTCCATATTTATTTTTAGAACATACTATAAACATAGCATGGTTTGATATGTGTTACTCATTGGAAAATAAAAGTTAATGCTTTATGCAACACTGTGAGCTACTAACAAAAACATTTATCAAGTTTGTATTTTTGACTCAAAGTTTGATATTTCAAATTTTATCACTCCCACTTAACAGTAGACAGGTAGACCAACTTTATCAGTTTATACTTTGATCCCCTTTGATCATCACTAAATAATGAGATATGTGAGGATTTTGTATCAGCAAGTAAACATAATCCCACTTGCACAGCACCATAGATGTTAATGCATGAGTCGCACACACACCTCTTCTGCATCAGTGCTGTGTTCAATTATGCACACGCTTATATCTGTATTGATTCACGATGTGAAAAGACCGGCCTATTTGGTGTTGATCAAAGTAAAACCATCATCTCAAAGTGAGAGATGTACTCTTAAATTTCACAAGTCACAAGGTGATATGGCAAGTGGATTGGGACATACGGTCATGCGCCGTAAATTGGGTTACTTTTTGGTAACACACAGAAAATGGGCAAAACCAGGTGTTTTCACTTTGCGTTACTTAAACTTTAAAACTATTCACATTAAGATAGGACAAGTATATATATTCTTAAAGGGTAAAAAAGAAAGAATCATCCTACAGAGATTGTGGGTTTGAGCCTCGGGCCGGGGGGTTTTCGTCTCCTAGTTTCCTTGGGCAAGAAACTTTACTCTACTTGCTCCGTGGTCGGACAGTCACGTAAAGCCATGGGACACCTGTGCGAATGCTCCTTCATGGTGCGCTGCATACAGTGTATACCTGGTGAGTCTTTTATAGTTTCAAGGTCATTATACAGGGGGTTGCAGAAAATTTACTGGGTGAAACATAAGAAATATTTCAACAATATTTTTGTAACCAATAACTTGCTTAATATAGCAACATACATCACAAGTACCATCCAATATCTTCCAGATAAACCTCTTTTTTAGTTTTTCATTAATTATCCAATCGCTTATTCAGGGTGATTAAACTTAAAACAAATAATGACCCCTAAAAATACTTTTACCCCCAATTGGTCATGTCACATGTCAACCCCCTAAAGGGGTACCCTAATACCCAAGTCTTATGAAAATTCATGAAAGTATGTGGAAATAGTGACATATTTTCCAACCACTTGTACCTATCTTGACCATAGAGGTTTTTTGACCTCAGATGACCTAGATCACCTTCAATTCCATTTATTTCTATCTTACATGTGTACTCTTACCATGATGTCCAAATCTTATGAAAATCTATGCAAGTATGTGGGAATAGCACCCAATTATGTGAATAAGCGGCTCCTCATCCTCCGGCTCCTCATCCTGCATTGCTTTGATTAATTAACACATTAACCAATCCCATTTAAAAAACCAAAACACACATACAGTTTTCATTTTATCAAAATATATTTATTTCCCTCTCATATGATACCATATTTACTAATTTATAGCATAAAATAAGGGAATTACAACATAAAAACAAAGTACAGTAAGGGAATTTGTTACTGCACCACTTTATCAGGTTACCCAATATATAACACATGACCCTTCACATCTTTTACTGAGTGGTGATATTTGCACCATTACATGAATATGAGACAGTTTATTATTATACAAATAATGAATGTTTATGAGTGCAATGGTACAAATATTTTATGAGGTGAAAGATCAAATGCTCTATTCAAACTCGGTGAAGCCGAATTGAATGGGGCATTTGATCTTTCACCAAATGAAATATTTGTTCCATTGACCCAAATTCATTTTTTGTTTTATATGACAGCTTTGTGAACAAAACAAACCCAGACAACAAATATGGTACTCTACATGCCGGCTTTAATGCAACAATGCATCTTATGCTGCGCCTGTGGACTGTGGAAGCGTACTCAATTTAAAATTATGCCCGCGACTGATGTTGCGGCTTACCAAAACAGGTAACCGTGCAATGTATCAAATTTTTTGCATGGCACTATTGCACAGTTGGTGACGTTTACTATCAAATGGACCAAATGACCAATGGCACATGACCCAAGATGCGCAATCAAATGGCAAAGATTTATTTAGCTGTTATATAAAATATAATATAAGTTTTATATCAATCATTTATAAATTCTAAAACCTCAAAATATTTATGACTTCACTATAATAATCCAACGGTGGTTGAGTTGACCTTGGATAAAAATTGTGAGTGCTTGACTTGCATATTTCAGTGCAGTGCAGTGATAGTTTCTACCATCACACAGAGGGGCGATGGTAAAAACTATCAAAAACGGCAATAAACCAATAAAATGCTTAGAATTTGTGATTGCGTGATATAAATACAATATTAACTGACTAAGCGTGTGATGGTTGAAATATCATTTCAAAGTGAGAAACGTACTGTTCAATTTCACAACCTGGTATGGCGAGATGAATGCAACATACACATTCTCACCGAGTTGTGATATTTATACATCATGAATATAAGATAGTTGATATTTGTTTAATGTCAGTCATGAACAAATTCTACAAAGTATTGTAGATTTTTTTTCTGTTCTAACTTAAAAGGGGTGATACAAAACAAGTATTAAATGCATATTTTGTGCGATGGAAAAATATTTATTTATATTTCCCATTGAAAGTTGTTTTGTCCAATATGTGGCCTGCCGGGGCAAAAGGATGCAGTTGTGGGTTTCACATGTTGCTCATCTAAGTATACATCAGATAATGATATACTGAGCAACATGTAGGAGTCGACAACTGCTTCCTTTTGCGACAGCATGCATTTAACTTGCCTGACATTGCATATGAAATTGGGCGATTTAACTTTCACCTCAGAATGTTATGTTTATCCATTACAAAAACAAACAGTTATATCACTGTAAAGTAAAAAACACTCGTTTTGTACCTAATACTCCTTTAAGAACTCTTTTTGTCCAAGAGGAGTGCATAATCAATTAAAGTAAATCGAGTGCCAGTTTCAAAATGAGGGCGTTTTAGTTTACAGTGTAAATTTGGTTATTACTTGTCCAAGGATCACAAAAAAGATATGAGATAAAATGATGTTTGTGGATCAAGAAAACAAACAACACTTACCAATTTATGAAAACTTACAAGGTCTCTTTTAGGGCCAGGTTATATAGGTTTAAAACTTTTGACTGTAAAAAATCCCTTGACATTTACTGAAGTAAGAATGATTTGCAGCTACCCTGTAGTATGGATTCTCAACAATATTAACCCATTGACCAGAGGTGATATTCAAACTAATTTTCCAAAAGCATTTGGGTTTTTTTTAATGTTTTTCCATCTCTTGGGTTGGTGGGTGGACCAAACATAATCAGTTTATGGGCTGTAGTTGGACCGTGGGCCATCTATTTATATCCCTGCTCTTAAGTGTTGTTATAAGCAATACTGAGTATTTACACAAAAAGATACTGCATGCATATTTTACCACAATCTTTTGCTGAAGTATAATATCTTGAACATATCTCCTTATGGCATTTTCATTTTGCTAAGAAAGTAAAGCTCACAACATACTAGCAAGACACAAAATGTCTAGCTAGACAATAAAGGAGATGCTCAAGTTGAAAATATTGTAACTTGCACTGTAACATCTAGTTAGCATCTTGGTGGCATCTAAAATCAAATAATAATAATCAACCCAGACCCTAGCTGCTTCTTATACAGTGGAATCTTTTTAATACAAGCTCCACTACAACAAAAACCCTGATAATACAAAGTGATATTGAGGTCCTAATAATCACTTTTACATGGTAAACAAGTTTGATATTATAAACTCTTAATGATACAAGTTAAGTTTTACTGTCCCAACAAATCTGTATTAAAGGAGCATGGTCAAACTTTTTTTCATTTTTTTTCCAGATTTTGTTACCAAAATATTGTTCTTATTTTGTGAAATTTTACAGCTGAGCTATGTTCTGTTTTGGAGGTCATATGAAAATGTGTCTAATTATAGTAACATTATTAAATTTACACAACAATGTATAGGCAGTTCTGGAAAAAAATAATATAAAATCAAAATGGTTTGACCAATTCTGCAGACTTTTAAAACTTCAACCTATTTGGTGCTCACCTTTCATATGATATTGAAAAATCAATTTTTGAAAAATCCGACTATGCTCCTTTAAAGCGGTTCCACACTAATATGTAATGGGCATAATCTTGATTTCAATACAAGAGGTCTTTAGCACAGAGTAAATAGGATACTACTAAAAGTGCATTGTTAAAGTCACATATTTTTAAAAACAATGGGTGGGAATATAATCACTATGGTGCTATACTCAAAAGTACAATATTATAGCATCATAAAAATTAGAATACTTCATACAAAAAAAATATTTAAAAATTACTTTAAAAATATAGTAAAATTGTCTTCATGTTATAATAAAGAGGTTTCAAGAAATACACTTTGTTCTGTTGGTTTGACAACACAGGTGTCTGCATAGATAGGCTGAGTCTTAGTCCTTTCCAAATTCTTTTCAGGGTAGTATATTGGAAAGGATTTTTCCCAATAGAGATATCGTCGTCCACTTCGTGCAAACAAATTGCCTTCTAGTCTCTTATTTCGTCCTTTAGATACAGTGGAATGTGGGATCTGGCCATCAACTTCATCCCAACTTTCTTTAGTGTTATGTTCTTTGCTTGAACAGTCACAAGCACATAATGGCATAGGTCCTTTTGGATGGCAGCACCTGTAATACATAAGTAGGATTATTACGCCCATAAAAAATCCTCCCCATACTAGAACCAAAGCTGGTAAACCATACATGGTTTCTTTGCCGCTCATAACATACCACAGTGCAAACATCACAGTGTTTTCTATGAACACTAACGTGTAATACCACAAGGCACGATATCGGGTCCTGCTGTCTTTCATATTGAAAAAACTGAAGATATGAACGATACCCATGACAGCATCGAATAATATTTCCTCACATGCAGTAGAACAGAATTGAGTTTTTTGATAGATGAGCCATAGAAACATGATAAGCCAATGAGAGCCTGCTGCAACGAAGACCCACCATTGGAAGTAGGCAGCGAATAGCGCCAGCGAGATCACGCGTGATGTGATGAAGAAAGTGTGAGCTATCATACGTATGATGAGACTACACCATCCAACATTGGTTTCCTTTGGATCACATTCTCTCAGTGCTTTGTGATAGGCCTCTAATGACCATGAGAGTGAGATGAGTGAGGCCAAAGCTGATGCAGCTGCAAATACAGAGAAAACAAATAAATAAAGTTAATTCAATATTAGCATTTAAATTGCATGCACTATCAGGGTTATCATAATACCTAGTTAGGCTCGTGGTAATTTCAGAACTGTTTCAGGGTCCCACTGACACAATGGGACATTTTGTATCCTTACACAGCTGCTTTATCCATCTAGTCTTTTGGGAAATATCTGCAATTAAGCTTTATTCTTGTACCATCTAAATGGGTAAATAATTTTATCTAGGGACAAATATGTACTTACATGTGTAATATAATTCACAGTGGTCATCTACTAATTAAAATTGACAAGTCAATGATAAGAAGTGTGTTTACTTTTCCTTTTGAAAAATGGAAATGTTACACCAAAGAGTACACCAAGCTTCTTTTCTTTATTAAATTTTCACTTATAGAATACACTCAACCCTGGATAAATTTATTTATATATGTGACCATCTACCAAAAACGTGCAGTTAAGTCGACTGTTGGCCCAGGTCAAATTTATTTTATTGCAGATACAAAATGGCTTTTAAGGGAGAGCCTAAATCTTAAATATGAAGTGACTGATTGCTTTAACACTGCTTTTTCTTTATAGAATGTGATACTCCATGAAGACAAAAGTACACCATGAGGTCAAGATACAGGTCATCAAAGTGTCTGAAAGACTCTTGTCTGAAAGTATCACTGCTCCATATCTTTGGCAAGCTTATGGCATCTTTCCTTAATTAGACACAATTTTGGCCAAAAGCCTTGAAATTTTACCAAGGTAATCCAGAGATAAAAAAATGGCAATGGTGTGCCTTAAAGTAAATCCACTTCTATAATAAGAACAAAAACATTCACCAAACACAAATCTCTTCCAAATTGTTTTAGGGAATCATTTAGGCAACAGTAGTCAAATTTGCAAAATTTTAGAATTTTTAGCAAGTCTACTTAGTAGTGTACACCTCATTTTACCATCAAATTTGGACAGAAAACAACTTTTTGAACTAGAAATTTCCTAAAATTAAAACCTAGGAAATTTCTCGCCATCTTACCTGTGAGCCAGTAGATATCAGTGAGTTGGGTCATGATGTAGAGTTGTAACACCAGCTGTGGAGCTGACTCCATGAAAGCCTCCAGAAGTCGTAGCATAGTAGTATCTCTGTACTCACATACCATGTGATTATAGTCATGCTCTGGGGTCTTACCACTACGACTTTTCCAACCAAACTTCAATGTCCGCCAGTATCTGTAACAAAAATTAAACAAGGCATGATCTTTTTCCTCAAAAACTGAGCACACTTAATTTGATCAAAATTGATTGCAATTTCCCTCAAATATAAAACTGACCCTTGCCGAGGACACAATTTGGTGGCCATGATTACACCTAAAGTGTTAACTAAATGTATTCATTTTCAGTTATTTGACAGTAAAGCAAAAAAAAAAACCAATTATTTCATTTCTGTAATTGATACAGTAAAATAATTTAAATCAAATGAAAAAAGTCTTTTATATTTGTTACCCAAGAGGAGAATATCTGAGATGCAACTTTCAAAAAAGAACTTTAACTAATTTAGAATTTGGTGATCACTTCAGGGGTCTTTTTAAAATCTGTTATTTAAACCTTACGTTAGCTAATTTTTGCTCTATAACCAGAAAATTTATTGTGACAATATCTTTTCTGATAGTTTCCTAATAATCACAGACATAAAAAAAGGTAAATCCCAAATTTTGTTTATCATGGTAAAATAGGAGAAATTTGCTTATAGTTTAATTTCATTAATTCTGTTTGCCCCTCCCCCAGTGGTTTATAACCTATCTTCCATATTAGAAAAACGATAACAATGAAAATGAATAAAAATTAAATATTATAAAAAAAACATTGAGAAATTTCACAAAAATTTTAAGCCTGCAAAATTTTAAGGTACTTAGTGACAATATCTTACCTACAAACGGCTCCCAGTTGCAGTATATGCGTAATCAGCCATGTCAAAATTGTACACAGGGTCACTTTCATTTGTCTTTTTTGGCTTCCTTGCTCCTAAAAAGAATTAATGACAATGAACTTCATGACTCATTTGGTAAATAAATACAAGTGACAAAATACTTTTATTGGTAATGCTTCAACTTATTTGCACATGTACAGAATATATGAAACATATTGTAATGTAATTCTTTGGGGAAATTGTTGAAACTGTAACCAATATTTGCCCAAGATTTTTGTTTGACGTTGTCTTGGATATCGCAATATATCCATAAACATGGACTTATTTTATATTTGATTTTGCCATAACAGATATAAACAGAATGAACTCATGGTTATATTACTGAAAATGACCACACAAAAGTTTGTCATTTTGAAAACAACATGATTATTCACTCAAAATTTGAACTTGTAGTTATTTTTTTTTGCTTCATTTGCACTCTCAGATTGTTTATAGTAAAACCAGCAAAAAATGAAGGAATGTGACTATCTAAAAGTGTTTTCAAGTGTATTTTGTCAAAAAATTATTTTGCCA
This sequence comes from Ophiothrix spiculata, assembly GCA_000969725.1. Taxonomy (NCBI): domain Eukaryota; kingdom Metazoa; phylum Echinodermata; class Ophiuroidea; order Amphilepidida; family Ophiotrichidae; genus Ophiothrix; species Ophiothrix spiculata. The sequence continues at coordinate 45,188 of JXSR01S067402.1, read as the reverse complement.
CCAAAAATGGATAAAAAGGACATGCATGCTTTCCTATACTTATACATGTGGAATTAAATTCGGAATCCCGATTTTAATTTAACAAATGGCCATAACAGGAAAAAGTAAGCATATTTAAGCCAAATCATTTGGAGGGTATTAAAATCTACCAAAAACAAACCCAATAAGCTAAAAAAATCAAAAGTCATGGGCGGCAGGGGGCACTTCAATTTTAACACTTTATAGTATTGCTAAGTATTCTCAAACTCCATTTTAGCTAAAAAATTGTTTTTACAAAAATTGCATGCCTCGATATTTAAGATATATATAGAAACACCTCCAAATAATGAGGTAGAACTTTTCATTTATTATGAAAGAAACGGCTTCATTAACATTTAATTATAATGAATGCTGGTACAAGAAGGGAACAAAAGAGTTACATGTGGTAAAATGTAGTTATTTTCTCATGTTTTACTTTTGATTACATGTGAATGAATATTATCTGCATTTTATGCAGACAAACTGACACAGTTTCTCAAATTCCTCTCCTTGACCGTGTTATACATCCGGCCCAAGCACTTTTGCTTTCAAGCTTTATCAGCAACATCTATTTTGATCTTTTGTAACATTTATAGGGGTTTATAAATAGCTTCATTTCTTCTATAGAGATAATACAGATAGAGGTTAAAGTGTGTAAAAGGACTTGTAATATATGACTTTCAGAAGCAGCAGTATAATTTACACAGGTTAAGCAAATACCACACAAAAAGCAAAACAAAATAATACAAAAAAAAAGGGAATTTATGTTGTATACATAAAGTAGAATTCGCTGAAAAAATGATTAAATCCTCAATTTGATCTACGTGTGAAGCTGTATCAAGTTCTTTTCCTTCAAAATTGAAAAGAGAGATGAAATACCGTATCCACTCGTCCAATTCAACTATTTTCCGACCGACAAACCCTTTAAACTATTAAATACTCCAACTGTCAGGAGTTTGATAGATCATCTTACTCTATGACGAAGCATTGTAAAATTATTTTGACATCATTTTTTGCACACTGGTACGAAATAACCCATCTGTACAGTGATATACATTCAGAAAATCCATAGTTGAATTGGACGAGTGAATGGGGTATTTGCCTTCGAAATATATACTAATTTTTGTTGAGATAAGGCCTAAAAAAATTGTTATGTTGCCCTTTTCCGACCAACCCTAAGTCTGGCAAAAATCGGGTCGGGATTTTTTTCTTACAATTTTTCTATTTTACTAGCCGTTTCTGGCACAGAAACTCACAATATATGTGTTAATTGAACAAATCGTTGGTGTCCTGAAACTAATAAATGATCTTGTTTTGTCGTCATATGACTTTAACATGCATTGTTTTTAGAGTTTTTAAGGTCAAAATCTCCTTCAGGAAAAGTAAAAAAAGAATACCGACACATCATTTTTTTCTTGGCCTAATAATTATAAAATTAAAAATGAAGCAAAGAAAACAATTTCAGTCTAAACTTCCCTGGGGTTGGTAACCAATAACGTTAAAAGACAATCTTGCAAAATGGTGGTTTTTCAGAAAGAAATTGGAAGAAACTTGTCCCAGAAAATGTTGTATTTTAAAAGTATTATTAACTGTTTTTCTGATCGATAAGTTCAGACATACCTTTTGTTTATGTAGGACATCAAGTACATCAGCAAAATGCCATCTCAGACTAAAATATTGCAGGGTTATGGATGGTATGATGATGAAAGCCATGGTCAAGGCACTCCACAAAATCCTCCCTGTCTGATAATATTGCACTGCTACCAAAATATCCAAAACAATATCTGCCACATACATCAACATGCTACCAATCAGAAACATGGCATCCAAAATAGTGAAGGAACCAGGTGGTTGGGGATGAGTTTGTGAGGATAAGGGAGGACGAGGAAGTGGTAGAGGAGGGGGCAAAGAGGTTGGTGGTTGCTGCATTGACTGTGGTACTACTTGATATTGCTTGTTTGGAGTACTTGTGATGTAAGGGATAAAAAGGGAAGTGGACTCGTAACCTGTGTGTAAAGGAGTGCTGGTGGTATACGGCAAGAAATGAGTCACAATTTTGCCGTCTTCTTGAAGTTGTGCGATGCTGTCAACGACAGGTCGTTGCTTACGTGGATAGTCGTTAATACTCATGTATAGTCTTTGTTTGCTCGGATTATGGGATATCTGATGGGGATGAATATTGTTATTTCTCTGATCACTATTCAAATGATCTTGCTTAGACAGTTTATGAACTTTGCTGTAATGTTGGTGAACATTTTGTTCTGTATGTTGAGGTTTGTATATTTCCACATTCTGTTGGTTAGAGTCATTCTCATCTTTATGAGAAAGTTTTTTGTCACCATGATGACCACCATTTGAATTATCTAAGGAATAATCCCTTGTTTCTAAGCAGTCAGACTGACCCCCATCAGAATGATCAGATTTTGCAGGTTCTGTTCCATCTAAACGTGTGTTACATGTTAAGGTCTCAGCTGATGGGGATGCAACTCCTTTGACTGGATATGGGGTGTAGAATTCAGAATCCAAATGTTTCTGTTCCGATTGCGGAGAATTTGATGGTGTATAATATTTTTCCTGGTGCGTTGAATATCCATCTGGATAAGTGTGATATCTCACTGATGTAGCAACCTGAGGTGTCTTTGGATTGTCACTTTGAGGGGCTGCTGCTGGAGACCTGATCACTCTGTAAGCTTTCGCCTTTGGTGGTGTGTTGGGGTTAGAGTTCCTTGGGCTAAAGGTTATTGGGTCAGGGTTGACAACGTATCTGCCTTGCTTTGACGATGCTGCTCCCATTTTGGAAATGATACATCAATCTGTATGGAAAGAATTTAAAAATAGAAATCTTAACATGAATTTATTATGCAACACTTAAAGATTTTTAGTAAATACTACAATTTCACTTGTTTATGTGTGTTGCAAAAAGTTTATGGACTATTTATCAAAAAAGTTATCGAAGACAAGTGGTCACCTTTTAATGACCAATGGTTATCATATTTTTTCTAAATAATCATATATTTCAACAGCAAATTCCATCAATTCATCAGTATCACCTTGACAGTAGTTTAAAGCAGGTATAAATCATATCTTCGTAAGACAGCAATAAATTGTAGCCAGACTGATTGTAGCAGTAACTTTATTGCAAGTTGGCATGTACAGCATCACAACATGTATTCTTCATTCAGTGCCTTTGAAAATTCAGTATACAATATCAAAACTCTGATGGATTTTTTTGATAAATGAAATCAATTTTGAATGTGAGATTGTTATTGTTTTTCTTTCAAAAATAAAAACCATTTTGTATTTTATGTAGAAATCCATACATATTACAACCATGTATTTTGTTTTTAATTTGAAATGAAAATCATGTTATCATCACACCATGACACATAAATACATTTAAAACATAATCAGTAAAATATGCAAGAAAAATATTTGAACATTTTTAAAAGATTTGTAAGTTCAAGTATATTCATAATATTAAAAATCACTGATTAAAAACAAATTTGGTAATCAGTAATGTATGTTACTGTGTGGGTGTAATTGTCATAAACATTTTATTATTTTCTTTGTGTAAATTTGTCTGATGATGGTGGTTTCTTTAGGAGGTTATTGATGTTGCTTCCTTCCCAAGGGGGTGTTAAATATTGCTCGAAGGTATGTGCCGCCCTCAAGACCCCTTATCAAATATCCTCTTCTGCTCCCCAAGATGCCCATTTAAAGATTACTTCAGTTACAAAGACACTGATTTTCAAAAAAATGTCTAAAATGTGTTTTGTATAGTTTTTAAATAAATTTTCAGCCATTTTCAGCTCTAAAATCCCTATTTTTATGGGGAAAAGGCAGTTCCTGACACCTCAATTCAGAAAAAAAAAATCAGTTCCATAGATCGTACTTTTGGACCAAAAATCAGTTCTGCAAGACCCTATGTCGAAAAATCTGGACTGATCACAAACAGGTACTTTTTTTAGTACCCTCCACCCACCCCTCGCCTCAGGCTTACTTAAGTTTTCTTTTTTCTTCTTTTTTTTTTTTTTATGAATGGGTAACTGTTTAAGCCAAACTCTGGTTTGAAAAAAAGTATGGTTTTCTAAGAGATTTACCATTCTGCACATACCTCTCTTGTGCAAAATTTTTGTCCAACTACAAATTCAAAATAGGTGACTTTCATTACGGAATTATCTTAATTATGCCAAATTACAAACACTTAAAAACAATTCACCCAAAGATTTACAGAAACTTGCCACACACAATTAGGAATTTGAGAATATGAAATCCTTAAAGTTAAAATAAATCAATAAAATTTCATTTCATGTCAGCCAAATATCATTTTATAAATTTGTCACCAAAGAAGATTTAAATATATAAGATCATAAAAATTAAAAATAAAGTAACAATTTCATTTAACAGAAA
>JXSR01S067402.1:0-20830 GCA_000969725.1 Ophiothrix spiculata | reverse complement strand
ACTCCTGAATATTAGCAAAGGGCTAATAATATATAATCATAATCACAATACATAACATTATTTGAACAGGCAGGGTGTAAGTTAACAAATGTATGCAGATAGTTATTACAAGAAAAAAATATAAACAAGAAATTTTAAAGAAACAAACTTGCCTTTGACCATACATATATTTCTACCCCTCTTGTAATTGTAACAGTTTTGTAACCATTGTATTTTGGAACTCAAAACAGATACTTATACAAGCAGTATGTGTAAGTTACTCATCATATTTCACTTATAATTTTTCATTCTCATGTGTATCTTTTTGATTCAAATATACCTCATAAATGTTCTTTCTAAAATTGCATGTATAAATCTTATCTGTACCAAAAATTAAGAGCCAAACAGAAATTGAGATAAAAGAAGAAATTATATCAAGAATATTTTGATGATATATTTAAGTAGCCATACATTCTGACCATTTAATGAATCACATATTAATCCAAGGGTCATCCTTTCTCATCTTGATCAATGGAAATTTACCGAGCTCAAACGCATTAAAGTCACTAAAACAACAGACATCAATAGTAAGGCAATGACAAAAATTTGCATAATTATTCGCCGGCCGGCCTATGACTCATCCGTCACTATGGCTTTATAGGTTCTGTTTTTTCCTCCGTATCTCGTAATGAGGAGGTATTTCCCATCTCATGCCTTCGAGTTGAAATAAATTTATTTACTGATGTGAATTTATAAGGTGTTTGACATGAAATTGAATTTATGGCTTACAGCAGTATTTTGTTACAAATTCACCAAATTTCATTTTCCTATATTTTTTTGATTGATCAGCTTTTTCAAATTGATCTTCTGTTATATATAATTACTGATCGGTGTTATGGTATCAAAATTGCCTAATTAGCAATGTGATATAATAACCATAAAACTGTTCATGAACATTAATGATTATTTTTAAATATGTTGATCAATTTGTATCATAACATGGCTTTCATCTGCGATGAATCATCAACATCCATTAACGATCATGATCAAGCAAATTAAAGAAAACAAATTATTATAAAATGTAAAACAATTTATGCTCTAAATTTTGAAACTAAATATTGCTAAAATTCATTTCAGTAAATTTTATCTTTATTCAAATGCTTTTAAGATATAATGGTTTATAAATAACTTGTTATTGATTTATCAGATGCTCTACCGTGTTGGACATTTATCTGAGCATTTTACTTGGGTCTGCCTCTCTCATCAATCATGTTCAACTTCCTCTCTATGCAGGTGTCATCGACTTACGTATTGCTATTCATGGAATTGCCATTTATCTTTATATTTGTCATCATTTTGTCATTATAAACTTGAGTAAAACCACTCTCCACCAGTTATGTTTCATTTATTTATGACCAGCACAAAATTGTAAATTTTTATGTAATTAATAGATTTTAAATGATACTCTCAGGATAGAGACCCTAAAGTTTGAAAACCATTAAATGTCATTGATGATATTTCAAATGAAAGATACTTTTGATCAATTTAAACAATGTTTGTTGAGTTCTATAGTTGTTCTATATACAGAAGAGGCAGGTGCTTATGCTGGGACGTTGAATTTGAGCACCTGTCTCACTGGCTACTACAAATAACAATATCTGTGCTACTTTTACAGGGGTGGGCCAAGATTTCTCTCCTAGATTTAATGTTTCCACATTTTTTTAAATGTCACATTTTATACTTCAATTATTGTTCATTTTAATATTCACCACATCAAGTGGCACCAGAAATTCATTATTTTAGCCTATGTTCGTAAAACAATTTGTTTACTGAAATTAAATTTCTTTGTACACGATTGTAACTGATTCATAAAAAGGTAGCTTCTTTTGTAGCCTCTTTTGTTGCAATTTTGACAGTTCTGCATTCTATACTCATTCCAGCTTAGAAACAACTTGGAACTTATATGGATATGTCAATAATTATTGCCTAATTAATTGATTTAATGGGTAATTATAAATAATTATGTATTTAAAACTTCTCAATGGTCATGTAATTTTAATTTTCTATTGTTTCACAATAACTGCAGAAATCATTTCCTTTGCCCTTTAACACCACATGAAATCTGAACTAGGTCTTTAGCTCACATTTTTTTTGAAGTAAAGCATTTTTTGTAGTAACAATAAATTGTATTTAGAAACTTCATATCTTTGGCAAAAACAAAGTAACAAATGTGTCTACAATAAAACCAAGTCTCAATTACTACATTATGCTATGAATCAACGCTTGACAGATGAACCAGCCAGCCTCATCCACCTCCAGTATTTCAAAGCAATCACATATCTAAATCTCTCTACATCTGTTTCCATGATTTATGGCATAGCCACTTAAACAAAGACCATTTCATCTTGCTAGACAAACTGTACGATTCTACGATTCTATTTCACTCCTGAATATTAGCAAAGGGTCAATAATATATAATAATCACAATAATACAACATTATTTGAACAGGCAGGGTGTAAGTTAACAAATGTATGGCTTCTGTTTGTCTTTTCTACATTTGTATATGTATAGTGTGTGCAGCAGATGTACGAAGAAAAATGAGGCCAATATGTTTCTTGCAAGCATTATAAAAACTCTGAATAGAAAGATTTTTTATTTAATCTTTTCTTTTTTAAAAGTAGCAGCACTGAAATACACACAAATGTATTCTGAAATGTGTTCAGTTTTTATTAAAGAATAAAAATCCACATAAATGTGTTGAATAAACATTTTAGTGTGCCAAAATATGCCTTCATCCAAGTGTTCTTAATTTGGGCCACTCTTTAAATTTTGTTTTTAATTAGTCATTGTGGCTAAGAAAGATTTTAAATTAAAAGCCAGTCTTAATCTTTCCCAAAAAATTGAAGAGACATTTGTTAGAGGACAGCATAACATTTAATGGCCTCATATGAAGTAAAGAGCGACTGTGCCTGTTTGTGATTCTTTCCAATTTTTAAGATTTTACACTTCCTCTCTTGTTGAAATCTCAGCCTCTATTGTAACACTGGGTAACTGTTACTGCCAGAATATACAGGATATTACAATGTAAGGCAATATTTTGTATTCCTGCATAAACATGTAGTGTTTTACTTTTTTCTTGTTGTATGACAATGATATGCACAATATATTACACTTGATCCTGCATGGTGGATAATCATGGTATAGAAAAAAATAAGCCTGTCTGGGAACTTTTATTGTGATGATGAGAATTTTCTGTGAGATATATGAACAACTTTAATGAATCGCTCTAAAAACTTGCTTTTTTTGACAGTAATTTGACATTCACCTCAAACTTTGGCTCATTTATTGTTATTTCATCATTCAATATTGCCAGAAAAATCATTTGTTGACGGTCAGAAATTCTCTTGATTTTTATTATTATTATTTGACTTTATATCATTATTAATTTTTTTAAGCTTACCATCTATTTTTCTGTGACTTTTTTCTGGGAACGGTGCGGCCGCGTTACCACAGATTTCGAAGACCTGGGCAATTCATTCCAATTCTTAATTATGATTCATTAAAAGTAGTTCTAATAAATGCTGGACAATGTGTAGACCCTATTTATTCCTAGGTATTTAAAGTTTATGAGTAAATTATCCAAAGAGTCTATGTGGATTAGATTTTTTCATGAACAGAAAAAACAATGACTTTTCCTCTTTGTTTTCCAGCCCTCTAAGAAATTTGTTTCTTTAATGATGTAAGAGAGACAATAAGGTGAACATAATTTAATCATGTTTTCAGAGGAAGAAAACCCATTCCACATTCAATTGACATAACTGCCAAGTGGATCATTTATTTATTTTCTGAAAGTATTTGTCATAGCTGTTCCAATCCAGTTATTTTTAGTTTCTGATCTGAGCATGCCAATGAAAATCCCACAGTAAAATGTCAACCTGTTTTCCCACACATTTTGCAATAAATATGAATATTATGTCTACATTTCCTTTTTGATTGCATCATGTGAGCTGATTCATCCATTGTCAGATAGTCTTCCTTCAGACATTAAAGGGGCATTGGACAAGTTCAGCATCATCCCCAAATTTTTCCCCATGCTTTTTGAGATTTTTGCATCATTTGAAGTATTAGCAGTAATAATGAGAGTATGCAAAGTTTCAAAGTCAAATTCAAACCCTTTATATCAAAATGTTTAGATATTCTTTTATTTCTAATTATCGTTGTCGACAACGATAAACACTGCCCTCTATAGTTGAATTTTTAAAATTGGCCTTTTTGGGAGATCTAATGCAAACTTCGATTTATCTGCAATCTATGATGTGAACGGAATGTTTTACAAACGAATCTTTGGCTCTTTCTTTATATATAGCTTCAATAAATACATTTAGAGAATAGCCTCATACCCAAGATCAAAAAACAAAATAAAATTGAAATATTTGACTTTCTGAAGGTTTTGATCAAAATGTTCCTGATATTTATAAATTAAGTGTAATTGTCTAGCATGTGAAGTGTAAATCATCCTCAAATAAAATTTCGAAATTTTGTCCAATGCCCATTTAAACTAAAAGAACTTGTTACTTAAAATAACTACAGAAATAATATAGATAAAAGTACACAGTTTCTGAAATTAAATGATATAAGGAGTGCCATTAACCCCCAAATTACTGTCAAATTGATGATTTTTTGAATAAAATCATTAAATTTGATTTACTCCACACATATTTTCAAAATTTACCTGGTTTTTATGTTAAAAATTATCAGAAAAAAAGCACTGTATATTAAGGATATGTCACACCAAAATATTTTGCTTAACTCTGAATCAAGCAGATCTGTGTCAAATCCTTGGGGTGGGGTTGTTATATATATATATGGGGAATGCATCATATACAGAGATGTGCAAATACAATGGGCTGTTTTTCCATGAGATACCCTTATATATGAGTAGCTTTTTTACTACAATTGTTAGACAGGTCACATTTTATACAAAAATATCTCTAAGCAAAGATCAATTTTTCAAAAATATCAACAATTCCTTTGATATTTTTACCTTTTTTTGCAAAAATGGTTAGTAATTGGTAGAGGTATCAAAGCTCGGGCAGCACACCCCATACGAACCAAATGTGAGTATCCCCTTTCCCACGTGTCAAATGTAATTGAATGCTGAAACTGAACCGATCTAAACTGCAATATTCCATCAACTTAAGTGATATCAGTGACATTACCTGAGCTGATATCTCCGATCAATTTCTGTGCTTCTACTGAAGTGTCACAAATTACAGATAGCAGTTTTCTTCTTCTATCAGTTCTAATGCAAGTAAATACCATGTCATTTCATTTCTTCGCTTTAAAGTCTAAGCTGAATACTCACAAATATGTTAAAAAAGCTTTTGTGGATTCTTATCCAATTAGTTCATAAGAGTCAAAAAGTATTGGCGTTTTATGGCTGATTTATTTGAAGTACTTTGAAACTTAGTTAATATTCCAATTTTTACTCAATAAAAAGAGCTCCTCCTCCTCCTGCCATCCACCCTTCTGATCAAAATTCTATCTCATCCAAGACAGTAATCATGTTATGAATCACGCTAATTTGAAGTTGTGGCAAATTGTAATACTATGAAATTTATGTGACCTTTCTTAGCAAGCTTTTATAAACCAACATTGAGTTTGCCTGATATTAAAGCAAAACACGAGAATGAAGCTTTAGCGTGATTTAGATGAGTACAAATATAGCACGATGAAGCATTAAGAGTTTGTTCACCCTACTACATGCCAGTATAGAGAAAACGATTTACAATAATTTCACTGTAAATGTACTTCAATTTGCACAAGGTTCGAAATAAATAAAACTAAATAAAATTCTAAAAAATCTCAACATTCAAACACAATTACTGGGCATTAAAGCAATATATATTTAAAAAAAATTTCTTGTAAAATATAATGAGTGAAGTCAAGATCTAATTTAATCAATGAGCACCAATTTTTAATACACATGTGACTTTTGGTTTAACTTTGATTTCATTACCGTTACAATTAAAACTAGACAATCACGACCTCTTCGCGCGTGTTAAATTAGCATTAAGCTTCATTACATAGACTTGCATATAAAATGAATGTTTTCGCGGGGTGTTATATTCGCTGTTAGATGTTGATTCACGAAATTCACGAAAATTAAACACTCGCGAAAATAACCCTGTTTACAGTATTTACCAATATTGAAAAATCCTATTAATATGGGTCTCAAAATCACTGTAGGAAAATGGCTTTTACTATCGCCACAATAAAAGAGCAGTATACCAATTTTGTTTTGGGAGGGGGGGGCAATGACAAACTGAAATAATAACAATTGGTATATTTAAAAAAAAATCAGCAATTTTATCAAAGTACTCTTTTGAGCATAGTTCAGCATAAAATTATACCCTTACCCAAATTATCATTTTTGTACATGTATGGTCAAAGACAAAGTTCGGTTTGTACAGTGTATGCAATAAATTATAGCACAAAAATAAAGTTTTTATTTGAAAATAAATCTATAAACCCTGTGAAGGGTTGAGGATACAGATGGTTATAGGTGGGAAGAACTTAAATAAATCAGGGGTGTGATTGTTTAAGCATGTTTTTGTGAAAATCCAGGGAAAACAGTGTAAAACCAAGCAAAAATGCCCAAAATCAGGCTTAAAAATAACAAATTACTGACATCTTGAACAAATAAATCCTAAAAACAGAAAAAATCTTGAAAAATCACACCCCTGAAAAATAGTTAGTGATATGTAACGTCCTAAAATTTGATGCAAGTAATGCTCATGACACATCTCTTACATAACAAACAAAATAATATATATAGGCTGCTTTTGCCTGCTTGGCTTTTATAAAATCATCTTGGGCAATTCACAACCACTTGTTACGATGGACCTTGAGAAGTTTGATTAACATCTCATATATTAAAATGAGGACAAATCCATTAGTACATTTTACCATATATCTGTAAACTCATGAGACATAATGTCGGTCTAGATATATGTAAAATGTTTGGTGGACCCAGGCTTGGGTCCATTCATGTTGAGTTTTGATAATACAATGCTTTCCTCTGTTCTTCCGTAGCATCGTACTGTTAACTCCGCCTCAGCCTGTACCAAAGAGCTGGCTCAGAATCAGCCCGGACCAGAGGAAATACTGTCCAACTAAAAAACAGAATTTTGATGTATGAATCCAAAAATCCAGTTCCTTAACCTTTTTAACAGACAAAGAGCTTAAACGTATCCGTTTCATAAAGATTTGAATCAAGCGTATATTTGATTTATCAAGTGTAAAACAGGTTTATACGATGTAAATTTACATTTGAAATCAAATGTACACTTGATTTTTTTATAGGTATTTCATAACCGTACCATTATAACATCTCCTTCCCTTTTCTCTTTTGGCCTAACATGTGTTTGTGAACATTCCCAAAACAATGTAGACAGAATCTTACATAATAAAAACACCTGCTTACTATTCTCTTAGAAGAAGTAACAGGTGATTATATATGAATACACTGGTTCAAAGGTATAAATAGACAAGAAATAAATACTGGAAAAACAGACATGTTGAAATGAAAAAGTCTCCTCTGATTCATTAAAAAATGATGCACTGAAGACTCCTTGACATAATGCATGGGGTCAGGGGCTCGGATTTATGTTACAGGCCTTTTTAAATGTAAAATCATTGATACAAAATCTGACAAATCACTTTTGCTCATGTGTTAACAAAGTTAAATTCATGTAGCATGTTTGATGCACAATGAGAAGTGGCATGTTATGTCACCTTGGTAACTCGATGCTACTCTATGTCACATCCCTAAAGGTTGTTACCATTTGGGGAAAACATTTGGTGAAATGTCACAGTGTTGTCCTTTAATTGAATTTATTGTGTCATTCTCCTAAAAAGAGTATTAAACTAGGGAACATTTAGAATGAAATATCACATAAAGGGGATGTCGTAACATATAATACATCCAAAATTGAAGCAAAATTGGGATTTGATAGTTTAAGAGAAAATTTGCACAGCTTCAACATTTTGTTTGAAGAAAGTGTGACTTGGATCAGCTAGGCATAATAAGTCAAATGGTCAGATGCCAAGAACTCCTTCTACATTGTATGCACATCAATTTGACTTGATAAGAATACAAATGGTTCAAGGAGAGATTTCATTTCCACTACAGCAACTTGGCTGTACTGATCAAACTAAAATAAAGGATAGGAACCGACAGATTCTGATATGTAAAAGCTTGTTCATTGTATTTACAAATTTTACACTACATATATCATCATGATACCAGTATATTCACACATTATTCACACTTCAGATGAATGTGGCTCAGAGATGAGGTCCAAATGTGATCTGAACTGAAAGCCAAAGTTACTGGAATGCAAATATCAGGAACGAGTTCAAATATCAATGAAACAGTTGATTTGTGCAGAATTGACAAACAAATTCATGCTCATTTAAAATATACATTTGAATTTGTAGCAAATCTGCAGCGTCGATGTCTCTCATTATTATGAGATCATTGGAGTTGCTTTAAGTACACCTTATTAAATTCTTGGAGATAAAAGAAGTAAACCCTGCTTGGTTGGCATTTTAGCTCATATGAGCAAATTTTGATATTATAAATAATTAATGATAATATCGTAATTATACTAAGCTGGGAAAATAACGTAGCTCTTGCTACAATTCAAAAATTTACCATCTTCTCAATTCTTAGAACAATTACAACTTAATCTTTTATTTTGTTCTAATTTCTTGCTTAAAAAGCCAAAATGTTCCAGTAAACATTAATCTCATGGCATATATCATACATTATTGATCCCATTCCAAACTGAACTCTACTAATACGATGACAGGATTGTAACTAACATCTTTAATTAACATGTTTGCTTCATCAAAATGTCAAAATATTACGTAACTGGATCCTCATCAAGTCATTATGTTAAAGCTGTTTACTCATTTAACTCCATCCCGACGTAATTTAAACATACATAACAAGCTCACAATTTCCAAGGTTTTGAAACTAATTTGCTTTATATTATTTGACTCTTACATTAAACATCATGATTTTTTATTAAATTCATGCTTTCAAAAACAACCTTATGATTATATCAGTTTATAAATATAAAATGAATAGACGATATACATGTTCATATACTTTCAAGCAAACTTGGCAATATGTGCCGGAAATTTTATACCATTTTGGCTTCATTTCAATAACATTTAGGGGCATTATCATTTAACATGCACTTAAAAAGGCAAACAAGTTCCACAATCTTAACCATGCACACAAACATTATAACAACAATAGTACTCTTTTATTTGAGGCAACCAAGTCTTGCATTTTGCATTTTATTTTATCACACTTGTTCAGCACCTTCTCTATGCACTTTATCATGTATATGTTGGTGATCATTTTCTTCTACCTGTATGTTCCCTAGCTCCACATCTGGGTTATTATTACCGTGGTGACACGGGCACAGACCTGGACACCTGCACTGGCTCCTACCCAATGTTCCATTTCTACCTAGTGTTCCGTTCCTACCTAGCGTTCCGTTCCTTGGCAATGTCCCACCATGTCTTGATAGAGTTCCGGTGTTCCTTGGCAAAGTACCATTAGGTAATTCCTCGACTTCCTGGCATTCTTCACCGTTCCAATAACAATAACGACGCCCTTTGTAGGAAAATAAATTACCTTCTTTATCATCGCGAATGTCTAATGCCCTTGCGACTACAAATGCGCCACGACCTCGTCCTAAAGTGCCGTAACCATCTGTTGCAGTACCACCGCGTCCAAGTGTGCCAAATCCATCAACTCCATCCTGTGATTTATCTTTAGGAGGTAGTTGGACAACTGCGGGTGCATTTTCCTTCCTCTGACACAAACGAATTCCGCCGTTAGGATGCAAGAAGCGATAATAAATCAACATGAAGAAAATACCGATAAAGAAGCCACCCCACACAAACGTCGCGGCAGGAATAGCGTACTTAGTTTCCTTTCCACGCTCAAGATACCACATAAGCAGCAACACTGTGTTCTCGATAAACATTATCGAATAAAAGATCAGCGCTCTGTAACGGGTACGTCCTTCCTTCAAATTGAAGAAGCAAAACACATGTATAGCACCCATGACACAATCAAAGAGGACTTCTTCTACCCGAGTTGTGCAAAAATCGGTATCTTGCCAGACGAGCCATACGGTCATCAATAACCAATGGCCTCCAACGACTGCAAATACTCTCCAATGGAACTGCGAGGCAAACAGCGCGAGCGCGATGACACGAGATGTGATGGTGAAAGTACGCCACGCTATGCGGACAGCTACTCCGAAGTAGTTGATTTTATTCTTCTGACTACAGGAGTCTCTGAGCGCTTTATGGTAGGCTTCCAGAGACCATGCTAATGATGACAAAGAAACTATCGCAGTCACGGCTATGGAATGAAAAAAATGCGAAAAAAATTGTGGATGTCTTAAATACTTATTTACAACATTCACACTCTCTGTGAATAAGGATCTCTGTTAGAATTAGGGCTTTTGTGCTCTCTGTCTACTCTCATGTGCATCTCAACATTGTGTATCACTCTTTCTTTTTTTCACAACATTCATTGTTTGTGATTATTATAAAATTTCGCTAACTACATTCATCATTCTATTCTCATAAAAATATGAATACAAAATCTGTATTTCTATAAAATTAATCAAGTATCAAACAGAGTTTTCCCAATGTGTGGCGCACTTAAAAATATTCCTTGATATCATCTTCCTCATAAAAATGACAAAAACAATGCGAATGGGTTGAATTTTAACTGTTATCAAACACACTCGCCCCTACAGGCCTCGTGCATGTGATCATTGATACTGGGCCATTTTCCTTCGACAATATCCTATGCTACAAAGCACTTACCTGTGAGCCAGAAAACTCTTGGTCTCTGAGTCATAATGTAGACTTGTAACACCAACTGAGGGGCTGATTCCAGGAAAGCTTCTAGTAGCCTCAACATAGTCAGGTCTCGCCACTCGTACACCATACTATTGTGGTATTTGTCCATTTCGGGCTTATTACGACTCTTCAAGCCGTATCGCAGACACCGATAATACCTGGAAAAAGAAGGTTTTGATTATCAACAATTGGCTACATGTAATATAAATTAAAACTCGGGGAAATTTGTTTTAATGCCATTAATAATATTGGATCACAACATTACACTTTTCGCTGTATAAAATGAGTACATACTTTTCTGTCTTTACTTTTTTCAGACTAAACAGGATTAGCCAAGAAGGGAGGGGGTAAAATTATCCAAAAAATCCCGGTCCAATTATCACTATGTCAAGCCACTGAGCAGGCGCTGCCATGGCAGCGATTTCATGATCATAGCTAACTCGGGTCTTTGACGTATTTGGACTTAGGCGAATTTCTTAACTTTGTTGAATGGGATATTGTGAGATTCAGTGGAGTTAGGGTTAGTATAGAACCATATGTACGTATTACTAACCCTAACACTTTTGACCACTTCTTCATTTAAAAACTATCTCCTCGGAAATTTGCAATTCAAAAATCACGGGTTTCCCCCTGGATTCGAACCCGGGACCCCCCGCTTCCCGGTCCAATTATCACTATGTCAAGCCACTGAGCAGGCGCTGCCATGGCAGCGATTTCGTGATCATAGCTAACTCGGGTCTATGACGTATTTGGACTTAGGCGAATTTCTTAACTTTGTGGAATGGGATATTGTGAGATTCAGTGGGGTTAATACATTCCACATGTTTTCTGTAAGTTTTTAAAAATACTTTCTGGGACCATGAATGCAATTTAAGTGGAAAGGGAGACTGGGAACGAAAGAGTAAGCCTGCTTGAAATGCCATCTTCTTTGGAACCAAGGGAACTACAGACATGGTATGACTGGGAGATTATTAAGGGCCTAATATCCTGTATCAACTTTCTATGTCAGTGCTCCCCTCAATCTCACTCCCACCAGGACTAAAAACAATAATGATCTTACCTATTAACAGTTCCAAGCTGCAGAATATGGGTAACAAGCCAATAAAACCAATGAAGAATTTTCTGACACATTCCTCTTGACTTCAACGGATGTCCATCAACTTGAGAATCGGCGACAAACCATCTGAAGCTAAAGTACTGCAAAGTTACTGAAGACACTACCACAAACCCAAAGGTTAACCCAGCCCAGCTAAGTTTATCATCAAAGAAATACTGTACACCGACTACTATGTCCGTGGTCATATCGGCTATATAGGTGAGCATTCCACCTAGAAGAAATAGTGCGTCAAACCATGTGAAGATAGGCCTGGGGTGTTTGGGTTTTGCGGGCTCTTTGGCGGGGATAGTCACATGACCATTGGCTGGAGCTGGCCCTTCTGGGGAGGGAATCCTGTTGTCTGAAGTCATATTGCTGAATTTATATGAAGTTTTATTGATAGCTGAGAGTCTCTAAGTACTTAGAGGCTGTATAGTAGGTCTTCTTTAACCCTGAAATAAAAATTAGAACAATAAAATAAATTGATGAAATCATTATTGAAGAACAGAGATTAAAATATATGGCAATACACTCCCAGTCAAAAGTGTTTGCGCACCAAACCTTTAACCAGCCATATTTCAAGAACCGTTTATCATTTGCGTCATATTTTCTCGGATTTATATTTAACATACATAGGCCTATATCTAAAAAACTAAACAAGAATTGCATTTATCGCATTTGAAAATATGGCGTGCTAAGCATATTGTGTACTTTCTTCTGCGCATAATAAACAGAGTTTAAATACATGTCTGCACATTTGTTGGAAATTTTTTTGCCTTAAAATGTTCTTTACGGCTACACGGTGATAATGAGCATTGAATAATAAACAACATAGGAACATATCAAAAAGTGTATTTGTATATGGTCCGGGAAATCGGCTATGGAAGATCGAATATTAGAGGAAACAAAAAACTTCTTATTGGATACATTGAGCACCTATAAAAAACATGAATTTTTTCACAGTCTTGGTCGTTTGATATAATAATTACGTTTTTGCCCGTATTTAAGAGTGCGCAAACACTTTTGACCGGGAGACGGGAGTGTATATGCAGTTCTTTTAATACTACTTAGAACTGCAAAAGAAATCAACATTCATGATATATCTTGCTACAATTAATTTCTTCCATAACCCTTAGAACTCCCAAATGCTTAAAAACTATCTTATATGTCATACAAAAATTTCCTGTTTCCCCTGGGGTTTGAATCGTGACCTCTCACATTCCGATCCCATATCTACCTAGGGCAAAACCAAGTATGGCCTGCCATGGCAGCCATTTCGTACCCATATATATTCTCCGTTTGTGACGTATTTGGCAAATGTCTTGATTTTTGATTTTGTGATGTGTTGGGGTTTATGTTTTAATACTGGCAATTTTTTTTTACAAATATGTTTTGGAGATAGAATTGATATCATGCAAAATCAGACATTTCAAAATCGCTCGACCGGATCTATCAAAATACCAAATGCTCCAAATTCAGTATATATGATGCGTCATGCAATTTTAGTAATTTGAAATTTTGAGAGATTTTAACCTTACCACCCCACCCCCACCCACATCTATGAAACAATAAATCCAGTAAATTGCTGAGGAACAATAAATGGTTAAAATCAATATAAAAATCATACACACACTTGTTAATACAAAATCTATACTTTTAAACCATAAAATATCAACATAGAAAAATGTGCTTCGTTCATGAGATATCGGACCGTTTAGGTCAGACTTTACTATACTTTTACATACAAATAGACATTTCAAAATCGCTCAACCGGATCTATCATAATACCAAATGCTCCGAATTCATCATATATGATGCGTCATGTAATTTTAATAATTTGAAATTTCGAGAGATTTTAACCTTACCACACCAACCCCACCCCACCCACCCCACATCTTGAAACAATAAATCAATATTTATAATTGCTGAATTAATGCATATTGTCATATATTTTCAGTATATTTTTATCAATATCTATGCAAGTACCATAAATGTAGCACCTTCCTATGGCTGAATACTGATTTTTTATTATTATTTTAAATAATTTGACCTTTGACCTGTGAACTTTGACCTTTGGGGGTCAAGGGTACTAAAAATATGTTCGGTATATTTTTATCAATCAATCTATGCAAGAACCATCATTCCAGCACCTTCCTATGGTCAGATACTGATTTTTGATCATTTTTTTAGTAATTTGACCTTTCTTGACCCCAATGACCCCCTGGATGACCTCCGATCAAAAATTCCTGAACACCCCGAAGGAAGCCCCACCCAAGGATGCCTCAACCCAAGTTTCGTCGAAATCGGTCGAAATCTGTAGACGAAGAAGCGTTTTAAAGAATTTTGGAAAGCGCCCTCGTTTGACCCCCGATGACCTCAGGTCGCAAAATCGCGAACACCCCCGTTGCCCCTCTACCCAAGGATCATCCTGTGCGAGTTTCACGAAAATCCGTCGAAGCATATACGAGAAGAAGCATATTTACGAAAGTTGGACGATAGATAGACCGATAGACATGATTATGGTTAAATAAACCCAGGCACTATGTGCATGGGTTAAAAATATAGTTTTTGTTGTGGAATGACAGGAATTTACTGTGTACAGTAAATTCCTACGATACCAAGACTTACAACTTGTTGATTCAAAAAAATTATAAAAAACTTTTCTCATAAGCATACATGGATATATTTTTGTACTTGACACTTGTTAAATCATAAAGCATTTGTATCTGAAAGATGCTTGAAATAAAAAAATTTAAAAATCAGACCCAACCCCCTAAATCCAAATCGCTTTAAATTTTAGCAGGTCTATTTTTAGGCTGATTTCAATGAAAGAGGTATCAAATTGTTCAGGATATCATTCCACATCAAACTGGGGGCCCCTAATTAAGGAATTTGAAACATTACCATTTTATAGCCCACCTCTACAATAATACATTGGAGATCTGACACAAACTTAAAGACATACTCTAAAACATGACTTGCTATAGTATGTCTCGATGTTGTTTTTCATTAAAATCGGGTTTTGTTTTGTGAACGCCAGTCTAAATAGCATGGCAATAAGCAATCGAAATCATCAAATAACGCACTGCCGATACGTGTGTAACTTAGTGCATCAGTACACAGAACAGCTTAACACAAGTGTCGGCAATAAAAAAAACTGTGAACGAGTGAAAAACAACCTTGAGACAAATTATAATTTCTGCAATACTTTTATCACATTGTTATGAATTAACTGTCAAACCAGCAGGCTTGCTATGGTATAATAGTCCAATACAGAAAATGGTGTCAGAAGTGGGATTCTCTTTTCAAGCAGATTTGTGTTGCCTTGGAAAGAATTGCTTTTGTTAGATGAAACATGTAGACAAAATAATGAAAGTCTTTTGGATATTCATGACATGAAAGTCAAAAAGAGAGAGAAAGCTAACAATAACAAGCCACAGTTACAGAGAAACAACAATTTCATGCTGGAAATTTGCAGCCAATTAACCATATACATTTTTTGTGTGCTTTTTAAAAGAAATTTGTTTTGCCAATTTGCACAAGTTGGTTATTTCAGATGCTCATCCCTGTGTTGATGTTTATAAAGATAACTAAAGCATCAGGGGTTAGCAAAAAATGTGGCAGTTTTTTTAAGTGAAAAAATGTGTGAAAAATCAGGTTTAAAAAGTACAATCTTCTGTTAACCTGGTTAGACAACCACGAACAAGAAAAAATCTCAGCAAACATGGTGCTAAAGCTTACAAATATGAGCAATGATGACGTCCTAATTTTATTAATCTTTTGAACCTGCCAGCTGCTATACCGGCTTTTAGGGGGAGCGGGTGGCGCAGCGGTAGTACCCTCGCTTTGCACCACTGAGGTCCCGGGTTTGATTCCCGGCCCCGGCGCTTTATGTGCATTTGGTTTTTCAGTCCATACTCGCTCCCGCAGGTTTTTTCCCCGGGTACTCCGGTCTTCCTCCTGCATTCCAAAACTGAATATAAAAACATCTTGGATCCCAGTTAAATATAAGCTTCTTCTAGCTTACTTGGTACCAAGTACTAAGTTGGGTTTCCTTGGCGAAAGCATAAACAAGGTGAGGGGTTTTTTTTAGGTCACGTGTCAGAATAGTAAACAAGCATGGGTAGTTAAAATTTTTGATGGTCTTATTTATATCGGAAGACACCAATGAACCTTTGAAAACCATGGTTGATGGGTCATTTTGCTCTTATTTACTGGACAGAGATGAAAAAATTTTCGTAAAATTTTCGTAAATTTAATCACAATTTTCAACAAATGTGACTTCATCCATAAACTACAATGGATTTATGTCAAATATGTTGGTTAACGTAAATAGTACTCTTTTGTGAGTGCTGGTTATTGGAACAATTCAGACTGTAAAATAAAAGTAAAGCAAGGGAAATCGAAATCAAAGTAGGTTTTAAGGGGTTATGTTATGTTTTTTACTTTCAGATTGGCCCGGGTCAGTGGTACAGATACACATGGAATGGCTAGTGTTCAAATGGTTAACTTTCTGTGTTTCATCCGTTCGCTGCAGAGAAATGTTAATTGATTTTTCTCCTGATGAGTTTATGATTTCGTTGCCATTTTTTCATCAAACTTTTAATACATTGCATGAGTTTCCGCGATTCCAAATTTGATGAGGCTGAGACATGTTTTAACCCTGAATTGACCTGCATGCAAAATGATAATTATGTCATATGATCTACTTTAGTCGATCTACAATAGCATGAATAACGATTGAAATAACCAAAATCTAGGGATTCCGAGTCTAAAAATAATTATATTGACATGACAACAAGTAATTGTTTGTAAGTTATTATGCATTACTTGTATAATGACACAATATGGTTTGAGCCACCTTTTTGAGCTGGTAACATTCATTCACAATTCGTCAATTTTGATGCTTTTGAAGCATGGTAACGAGGAAAGCGTACCAAAAAAATGATCTCTTTCTTGCAGCATGATTTTTGTAAATTTGGTGCAAAAAGGTTCCTTCCATACAACATTAAACAAAAATTTCTATTTTTTCTAGTAACATTTGTATTTGATTTGTACTGTTGTGTGCGGGATCAGAAATTCGAGGAGAACCAAGACTCCACTCTTGCAAAGATCTCCTAATCAAGCTTATGAGAATCCATCTTGATTCTCCTAAACTTTTTCAATTAGTACACACATCAAGTGCAAGGGGTTCTGAATATTCTTGCATAATTCTTTTGCCAGAATCTAACTGGATTCTCGCAGCTCTTCACAAACTTCTGACCCTGGTGTGATAGGTGAATAGCCCGGTACATAGGCTGTCCTATATGTACATCTTGACTCAAGCAAAAATAACTTTTTTGCTTTAAGAGTATCTTGAGCAACTTTCAACAAACCATAATTTTAGACTGACTTGTCAGTCCATATGGGCTGACTGGGCTCCATTGACTCAATTTAAATTTGGCAATTTTTTGAAGTCTCATTTTGAACATAGATCTCGCCAGGCCTGCATCTCGCATCATGAAAAATGTGGGAAATGTGGCCTTACACACCTTATTGAAAAGCCCTAGCGGCCATGGTAGTCAAGGAGTATACCAAACAAAAACTTAATGATCATTTTTTTTGTGAACAAACACTAATTTAAATGAATGATCAATGTACACATTTTGATTTTTAATCACCAAACACTTCAGTGGATGCAAAGTTTTTTGGCTTGTGTTTCTCGAGCAAATAAAAAGGGGATGGCAAATAGCAAAAAAGTCACCTGATAATTATAATTATAGCAGGTGAGATTGCAATGCATTGGTAGGAAAAGCTGTCAGACTAACGTTAATGCAAGGCTTCCGTTTTGGTCTAAATAATTTGGCTAACTAAAACATTTAAAAGGAAGCATTGCAAACTTTTAATGTCCTCCCCCCTCCCTATGAGGATTAAAAACTTTTCAACCTCTCCCTTTTTATGCAAATTTTGGTTCAAAACTACATTGATGAATCCCTCAATTTATTTTTTTGTGTACATGTCAAGTCGTGTGTAAATTGCCACTGTCAGGTTTTCAGCATATCATTGACATTGAAAATTTATCATAGTCATCTCTCCCAGGCTCTCTTAGCGAGATTTCCACGAGGAATATTCAAGAAGCACATGAGAGGGTAACCACAAAGTTACTCTGATTGAATCAGCGGTTGTTCCTTTAACCCACAACCGCTGACGAATAGCCCATGCCTTCGTCTTCAGGGTCTCACGGTAAATCCAAATTGTCAAAGTTTAGCCACTAATTTATGTCACTTAAAATACAAACGTACTCACAATTTGCCCATAATCCTGTTCAGGAGACTCTCCCGTGCATTGTGTTTATTTTAAATCCAAAATCTGAGGTGGTTAAAACGATAAAAAAGTGAAAAAATTCGCTCGAATTCTCACAGTGCAACAGTATTCCGTGTTTCCAAACAGAATAACACATGTGCTTTTTTTTTATTGTCGCACGACTCATTACCATTTCCGGTTGCCTCCGAATATTAATACGCTGTGTTTTTTCATGAATATTTGCACTTCTAAAATCATCATGAAACTTAAAAATACGTAATCTCGATTAAAATTATTAAAATCAATATGACATTGTTTATTTGTGCTTTTTAGCATTTTGGGTGAAATATAACAGAACTACGAAGATACTGGATCTTGATCACTTCTGATGCTGTTATTGGAAGAAGATGACGTCATATGATACGGCGAGGAATGTCCCTCACGATCCTGTCCCAGCCATGTGATAAGTTGACCCCGACTCCGCCTTGACGGTTTAATGATGGTTCCTCCGCTCTCACCCAGATGGCTTCTTTCACACCCCGTTCAAACCAGCGTGTGTCTTTGTCAAGTATCTTTATTATGCCCTGGATGTTAAAGGCGTGTCCACTGGCATTAAGGTGAGAGTAGACGGCAGAATAGTTACCACTTGAACTAGCCCTACGATGTTGTGACATACGTTTTTCAAGTGGGCTGGGACAGGATCGACCAGGGTTGTCACTACACCGGGCGGTGTATGGTGGGACCACCCGGTTCTCTTCATTTCCAACCGGCACTCAGGCTGATTTTGAGTCAAAATACCCGGCTCTCAAGACTCAAAAGTTACAAAATCAATGAAGAGTCAATAGAAAAAATTAACAATTATTATCAAAATTTCTATTTTCTTACAATTTCACATAAATTTTACCCGGCACTAACAAATGCCTGGTGACAACCCTGTCCGTAAGCAACCAAATTAAATCAAGATTACATATTTTTATGTTTCATGATGATTTTAGAAGAGCAAACATTCATGAAAAAACAAAACGTATTAATATTCGGAGGCAACCAGAAATGGTGAGTCTCACGACAATAAAAAATACCACGTGTGTTTTTGTGTTTGTCAACATCGAATACTGTTGCGTTGTGAGAATTCGAGCAAATTTTTTCACTTTTTCATCGTTTTTACCACCTCAGATTTTGGATTTAAAATAAATGCAACGCATGGGAGTGTCTCCTGAACAGGATTATGGGCAAATTGTGAGTATGTTTGTATTTGAAGTGACATAAATGAGTGGCTAAACTTTGACAATTTGGATTTACCGCGATACCCTGAAGACAAAGGCATGGGCATTCGTCAGCGGTTGTGGGTACGTTTGTATTTTAAGTGACATTTGAAATTAGTGGCTAAACTTAGAAAATTTGGATTTACCACGAGACCTAGTTCCAATAATTGTAACTCAGGACCAAGTGTCCAGAGTTACAAGAAATATGTGGAGTTATATTGCCGTTTAAGCTTTCTAAGTTTTGACATTAAATAATTCAGAAATTAAAAACCCAAATAAATTTCTCTCAACACAGACAACATCTTTAAATAGTGTAGGATCATTACAAAACTAATTTAAATCCAAGTATGAAATTTATTACCCAAATTCTGGATGTAAACAAAGTTGAGGTTGTCAAATTCGGAAACCCAATGTTACATCATACAAGCTAAGTTTATGCCACAAAATCACACTTTTTGATTTTAAATATTGATGAATCACCTACCATGAGATGCACAAGACTCTCAAGGAGGCCACTGATTATAAAAATTTTGAACAGCTTCAACATTTTGGCGACATTTGAGATGTGGACTCCAAGATTGTCTGTACAGACATGCTTAAATGGCAGTTTTACTACTAGCATTTCCCATGACTTGACACTAAGTCAAGTCATGGTGCCAGGACTACCGCGAGACCCTGAAGACGAAGGCATGGGCTATTTGTCAGTGGTTGTGGGTTATTAAAAGGAACAACCGCTGATTTTGATCGTTAAACACGATCCGATTCACTGCGATGATAATCTTGTTCATTCGGATCGTGCGGGGAACTATTCTGATTCTGTAGAACCTGTACCGTATGCCAAAACAACTGACCCATAATGATTACCCTGATGATTACATCACCAATATGGCCTTGATTGTTATAGCTTAATCCATTGATTTGAAGGGGTGATTTTTATTAGGTCAACCTCCATGACATTGTAGCGCCTGTTTTCAATCCCTGGGCCTGGCTGGAATAGTCAAACATCTATAGATGAAATAACAGTATCGCCAAACGACGTCACATTAATATTAATGGAGTCCCATAATGCAATCTGCAACGTGACAATGTTTTAATTACATCGTTTGATCACGACTCCTGGCACCATGACTTGACTTAGTGTCAAGTCATGGAAAATGGAAAATACTATGTAGTAAAACTGCCATTTAAGCATGTGTATACAGAGCATCTTGAGGCTAAGTCCACACTGCAAATTCAGCCAAAATATTG
>JXSR01S067380.1:54897-71967 GCA_000969725.1 Ophiothrix spiculata | reverse complement strand
GTTTTATTTGAAAATAATCTTTCACTTGATCATAATTTATCATATATACAAGTTGAAGAAATATTTTTGAGAAATTGTTTTGCTTTTTTAAGGATCGATGCTTTGTCACATTGGTGTGAATGACCTGTTCATTTCATTAAGCATGTTTATGAAATGCATACAAAATTGATTATGAATATTTTAGAAAACCATTTGGTGATACATGGTAAAAATGAATTTTATCTTATTTCACACTGGTTTGGAGTGATATTCATTTCACAAATATGGCATGTATATGGTATGTTCATCCACTTCAGCTTTTATTCTATTTTTGCAAAATTTATGCGTTGCCTGAAATCATTGAAAATTTATGAGTTGCTTTGTGAATATTTATATCAACCAGGTGTGTCTGCGCTTTATGATGTGATTTTTTTAGATGGTTATGTTAGAATTCTGCTGTTTAATTATTTATTATTATTCATATTCTTAAAAATGCAAGTTTTGATTGATTTCATAAATCTAATCAAAATATTTCAAGTCACAACCCACTTAGTTGGTGAAATGCTCCAAGTGAACTACTTTTATTTCTTTTTTTTAATTTTATCCAATCTGTTCCTTTAAAAAAGTTGGTGTCTGTTTTTATTAATTTTAATTGCATTGTTCATATATCACAGTAGTTCTCAACTAGCAGCGCACGCGCCAAATGCGTCGCATTGACATGCATTGATTGGCTCTTTGACTCTCTCATTTTCATTCTCTAATTTTTTGGGGCGCATTGTAAGAACCTTGATCTATCATATCAAAATTTGCAAATTGAAAAACAGATTTGCACCTTGCCGGTATGAAAAGGATCGAGAGCTGCATTTCCAGACCTATTCTTGTCAAAATCCAACACTTACTTAAATCACTTACATTGACGGAAAGTATGGGTATGTGCTGGGCTCAAGATCCCCTTTTCTCAAGCTTCCTCTTCCACTCCCCTAGATACTCATTTCAAGATTACACCATTTCTGAAGACTCCCATTTTCGAAGTAAATGACCCAAAAGTGTGTTTTATTAAGTTTTCAACCTAATTTTGACCGCTTTTCAGCTCAAATAGACGTATGTTTATGGGGGAAAATAAGTTCCATAGACCCTATTTTTGACCATAAATCAGTTCCGCAAGACCCTGTATATCGCGGATATCACATACCTACAAAAAAAATTAGAGTCCCCCCCCCCCCTGGATGTGAACCAGCAATTCCTTGAAAAAACTACTGCGACTGGAAGTTTGTCAGACATACATCAATATATTTGATTTTATTTTGTTTAGTCTGTGGGATGCACTGCAAATTAGGGAAACGTGCAGGCAAACTACAGCAAAGAAAATTTATTCTTGTTTGGCAGAACGATCACCAGTCAACATTTTGAGCTGGCTGCATGAATGATCAATTTGGTTCATGTCACACGATTTATGTTAAACAACTTTCCCATATAGTAAACTATTGACACACTCTTTAAACTGACAAATTAATGTTCATCTTTTTAACAAATTTGTTCCAGATTGATTCTCTGTTTGGTAACGTGAAAGAGATTATCAAGTTCCAGTCGGTCTTTCTCAAAGCTCTACACGATGCCACAACACTTGAAAACTTTGAAGCTCTAGAAAACCCTTCAGGTTTTAAGGTGAGTTTTTTATTTCATATTTCCTTCACTATTATTATTTTTTGTGTGTCTTTTATTTTCTCTCCTTTTTTCAGTGACCAGACTATGGAGATTCTACAGTCAAGCCTTTTAACTTAAAATATATATAGATAACATGTTTCTAATTAAACGATCATTATTTATGCCTGTGCAGATATCTTAAAACCAGAATTTTTTTAAAAGCAGCAGAAAAAAATCAGTCTACATAATTGAACACATTCAGGGTATTTAATGGTGTAGGCCCCTATTTCAGTATGTGTAAAATTTACTTTTAACTAATTGACCTTGACATCTGAAAGGCATTTTGTGAGGTTTGCCCCTACGTTGTTTCTTGTTAACTCTCCACTATCCAGAGGCAAAAGAAAGTATGTAACTCTGGGGGTGAGGCTATTATGAAAATGCATAAAAAATAGAAAATAGGTAAACCAATTGATTTTATGTTTTATGTCATATCTACGTTAATATATCTAAATATAAAGAATTTGGAGTTGAAACTTCAGATTTATAATCAGAAAAAATATAGATAAGACTTTGATTTGACATCTAAAAAATGTATCTCTACCACTTGAGCCCTGGTGATGAGAATTTTGAATGGGTACTCCTTTAATAAACTTTTACAAAAACAATCTTCCCACGTCCCTCAGGTATAAATATTGATCCTCCCAATCACTTTGTTTGTCATCTGAAACCCTGCTGAGAGATATCAGCCTATATAATGTGGACCCATGTGTTTCCTGGCTGCCAAAACAGGATACAAGAACCATGTCTGAACCAATGGCATCAGGTTTCTCTGCAATGTTCCCGCTAAAGAATTTTGACTTTGCGCCAAAGCGACAGAAAAGAAAAAAAAAACCTTCTCGTCATCGCCAATTTCGGAAAGATCACGTCAAAAAAGCGAGTAATTTTGAATATAATATGAGTAAAATTAAAATAAGTGAACGCTGTGTATAACCAAAACCCTATTTTTTTCTTTTTATTTTGGGAACCCCTTGCACCAATTTTGTGAGCTTCTGCGCCAATTTCGCGACATACGGCCTTATAGCGGGAACACTGTTTCTGTGCATCTTTTCTATACTCTATAAAACCTTAAGAGTATGCAGCAAGCAATCAGACTCTGTTATGAGTTCCATTGTATATCGTTTGTATTCTGCAACATTGTGAACTGGTGGTTTTGCATTGTGTAAGAGACTAGTTTTAGTAATGATTGATTAGGATTGATTATGACCCTTGCTTTCAACCCATCCGTCCATGTGGTAAAATAAAGGCTGTATTTGGAAGAAAAACACAATGTACGTCGACTACGTTTTAATGTAATTGTAGAGTATGTAAATTTAACAAAATCAGACCTTGTCTTTTGAGGGGAGCAAGAGCGACCACTCGCTATCACTCACCTAAAAACTGAGGACAGCTTTTTATCACTCGCCTACATTTGGTGTAATAATAAACAAGTGATTAAAACCACTCGCTTACAGTTCACCTGACAAGTTTTGAGGAGAATGATTTGTCACTGAAAAGACAAGACCTGAAAAAGTATACAAAGTAGCATTCTACATTCATCTTTCTTTGTCAATTTTTGTTTTCAGAAAATCTTGATAGCCCTGAGTGGAGCGTTCTTATTTCACATGGATCATTTCAAGTTATACAGCTCCTTCTGTGCCTGTCATTCTCGCTCTCAGAAGATCCTGGACCCCAGCAAAGGCAACCAGGCTCTCAACGATTTCCTGGATGCTAGGAATCCTAAACACCAGCACTCATCATCGTTGTCATCGTATCTTATCAAACC
Source organism: Ophiothrix spiculata (assembly GCA_000969725.1). Taxonomy (NCBI): domain Eukaryota; kingdom Metazoa; phylum Echinodermata; class Ophiuroidea; order Amphilepidida; family Ophiotrichidae; genus Ophiothrix; species Ophiothrix spiculata. Next base: position 68,522 of record JXSR01S067380.1, on the reverse strand, counting down.
TATACAGGTGAGTTGGGTTTACAAAATATTTCATTTACTGTATAAGTGGTATATTTTGCACTACATTAATATTTGCGCTCAATTCGCCCAGCGAATATAAATGTAGCGCGAAAAGTGGTATGTATAAACTGTTGCATGTTAAAAAGCGTGAAAATTAAAGCGCACGAAATGATTCAAAATAGCTCAAAATTAGCCTTGCATGAAAATTACTGAGCATGAAAATATTGGCGTTTACAGTACATCGATTTGTAAAATTAGGATTAATTTTCCAAACATTGTTCCAAAACATGGCTTATGGGATGTTATTGTCACCCAAAAAGTGTAGAATCGGTGTACTATGGATATTAGTGCCTCTTGGTGTAATATTGGGAATTTACATGAAATTTGCAGCAAAACCTTGAATTCTAAATAATAAGAGTGCAACCTAGATTTCAAATTTGAATCCCTAATACATGAGTTTATCAAATCAATTAAAATGTGTTGATGAATATATAGTTTTGAATTATATTTTCATGTGTGCAACCAGCACGTATTAATCTCTTTATATGAATAAATATAACATACAGTAACATAAATAACTTGGGTTTTCCTCCAATATCACATAATGTATATGGTGGTATTTCATTAGGTGGGTATGTTAAAAAGGTGGTGTTGTTACATTTTTTCGTGGGTTCTCGAACTTAATTTGATGTAAATTCACTATTCCTTGGCCTATTGACTTGTTTAATGTCTCATTTGAAAGCTTACACTTTCTGCTATCTGTGGCAGTAATTTGGTCTTCATGGGTTACATAATTTAAGAGAGACAATGGTTTGAACTTGGCAGTACAAGGGTGGTGGTGCCTAAGGATGCGGTGCCTACGGATGCGGTAGATACCCAAATTGAGACAATATCGCCATTTTGGAAGGTTTGACACTGCTGGAACATTCACAAATGGATTCTGTGACCTCAAATACATTCAGATAGTCACCAACATGGCTAAAATTTGGTATATAATTACAGTAATTGGCAAATTTATCATTTTTAGACCTTCCTCAGACCCCCTCCCCCCTCAAATCAGTTTTTTGGGCAGAACTTGCTCATTTTTTGTCCAATTTTGACAAATTTGGTGTCAAAATGTTCAGGGGATCAAGCTGCATCAAATAAGAGTCTAGACAGAATGATTTGAAATGTGCCATTTTCTCCCCTTGTATAGCCCGCCTCTAATTAATTGAAGGTCATTAACACCAAGACCCTAAGGGGTATGTTTCAAGTTTAATGCATCACAGTAACTATTAAAGTGTTTAAAACAAATCCTGAAAAAATGAACTGTTTACCATTAATCATTCCAATTTATGACTTGTTTTTAGTAAAAACGGACAATTTTGAGTAAAACACATTTGAAAATTACAGTTTGCATTGCGGTCTATGGAGTAATTAACTGTAATTAGTCCATTATGCCAAAACAAAAGTGATATTTGGCTAAAAAGTTACTTGAATTGAAAGAGATCAATAATATCAACATCATATCAAACAATTGTTTTTTTGACCATTTTGACCATGTAACACATTTTTGACCCACCTCATGAAATGCCACCATATGGTAAAAATTTAATTTTTAAAGGAATTTTCATTTTGTTTTATATTTTAAACCCCAGTTTTGTACATGTTTGGGTTGCCTTGAGTAAAACCTGAATAACAGCAGACTTATGCCTAAAAAAGTTGTTTGTTTGGCGTAACCTGACCAACCCTATTTTTGGAGCCGACCCAAGACTTTTATTTTCATGTGTTTATGATAAAAAACTGTAAAATCAAGCATGGTAACAACATTACTTATCACTTTCAGGATGTTTAAAATGTCCAGATTATTATAAAAATTAAAGATGGGAACATTTTAATGTTAATTGTTGCTCCATTAATCTGTGTGCCCTGTGGTTATTTAGAGGTACTTTCAAAGCCAAAATGATAAAAAAGAAAAAGAAAAGATCCGATCTGCCAACCTTTTTATTTAATGTTATGCCAAACATACAATTATTTTTAGGCCTTCTGAGGGATGTACTTGAATTTATGGAATCCGCTTTGTCTATAGCGTAACATAAACAGGTAGAATTAGGCAAAATAAATATTAATTGGACATTGGACAATTTAAACAAAAATCCATGCAGGGGATTGCATTTACAAACAATGGGGCCCTGTACTTTGGATTTTTGTTTATACCATCCAATAAATTATTATTTGGCCTATAATGTGTTTGAGTGCTTAATTCTGTACACAGAATGGCCCTGCAACAAGTGTAAGAGCAGTTGTAGACAAGTCAAGTGTAGTCAATTGAAAATCTTTGGAATCACAGAAAATCAACTTGCAGTATGCCTATTTATAACATTCAGTAATTAAAAAAATATGTGCTAATTTTTATTTTGCAGAGGGTGCTCAAATATCCTCTTTTACTTCGAGAAATCAGAAGTCAACTCGACGGTGAAAGCGAAGAACATTATCACCTGACTGGCGCCCTCAAGGGTATGGAAGAGGTCGCAGGTCACATCAACGATATGATGAGGGTCCATGAAGAATATGGCGATGTGTTTGATTCGTTGGTGGCACAACAGTACCATGTCAAGAAAGAGGTAGGCAAAGGTTAAGCTTATATGAACTTGAAGGGTTTTAAGCTTATTTTAGTTATTACCTTGATTAGCTCGGCCCAAATTCTAGGAATTGTATAACCTTAGACTAAAACTCCAATGTGATACTTTGCTAAAAAAAGAACAGTTAATGGTACTTTACATTGCTTATAGATTAGATTGTGGAATTGGTGCAAAGTTAAAATATGTTAGAAGAAATGGCAGATTTTTAAGTACTGAAAGTAAGCTTTAGAAGATTTGGTTTGGAATAGTTGGTAACTTTGTCAGTTTTGTCTTAATTTTACAATGAATGCGCCCAAATACACTAGGTATCATTCTAGAAACAATGGACTAAGGCCATTAAATAATAGATGTAAGCTTTAGTTGTAGTCTAAATTAATTAAAGTATATATTATGCTGAAATAAATGTGTTCACTTATTTTACCTTTATAAATAACGCAAGTTAAAGCGATACTATAAGATTTTGATCAAAAATAGTTCCTAGTAAAAACAGCATAAAATGAAGGAATGTGTCTATCTGAAAGGGTTTTCAAGAGTATTTTGTCAAAAACGTTGTTTTGCCATTGAAAAATATATAAATATCACATGCATGCATGCTTTCCTATTATACTAATACATGTGGATTCAACAAATGACCATTAAAGAAAGAGTTAGCACATTTAAGCCAAATCATTTGGAGGAGGTTATTACCATGGTATCTACCCAAAACAAACACAGTAAGCTAAAAAAAAATCAAAAGTAATGGGTGTCATGGCGCTTCATTGTTAACACTTTATAGTATTGCTTTAACATAGCAAAACTTTAGTGGAAATAGAATTTAAATGAAATTTTTCTTGTAATTAATAGTGTCCAACATAGTTACAACTTACGAAGAAATTTATTTATCCTCATTGTAAATAACATAGTATGATGTGGTAGAAATGTCATGCATGATAGGCCCATATGTATTCCTGTAGCCTTTAGTACCACAGCTTTTCCTCACCATACAGTACCAAAATATTTACCTTGTACATACTCAAAGTCATAGATTTATATATATGCTGACTGGCTTAGCACTAGTTAAACATGATCAGATTTTAGTTAGTATAAATTTAGTTCACAAATGATATTTACTGTATTCATTTTACTGACTGCATGCTATAAATGTTATCTTTAATCTTTCTTCCTCCATCCACCAATATTGGAACCTTCTAACTCTCAATCAATCAATCAATAAAGTTGGTTGGAACCAAGGTCAGTGCAATCCATCAGCTGGTTTTTATTCCAGGCTGACATTACTAGATACTACTACTCACAAGGCTGACATTACTCACCCCGGCCTGCAGTGCCATAATTCTCTGCTGCATTGATATGGTGTGCTTTTGTGCACTAACGTTAACACCCCTCAGTTGCTGTTTTTTAATATATTAAATTCTATAAATTGTGCATGTTGCTACAAACTTCAATACTAGTCATAACAATTGATTATTTCAAAAGAGGAGTTTTACCTTCAAAAATCTTCCTGCACTTAAATTCATGCAAAAATCTTTTATGCACATTTCATGCAATATCAACTTTATCTTTCAAGAGTTTATATGTATAGGCCCCTTTTTCATAATGGGGATAATTTACTTCAGTTAATTGGCCTTGGACTCTGAAATGTATTTCATGATGTATAGCCTTTAGGTTGCTTCTTGTATACTCTTCAGAGGCATAAGAAAGTAGTCAACTCTGCGGATGAAGCTATTATGGAAAATAAGATATTAGGTATACCAATTAATTTTTCGTTTGATGCCATATCTCAAAAACTTTTATAGAATTTGGAGGTGACATTTTGGATTTATAATCAGAAAAATATGGGCTTTATTTGACACCAAAATATGCACTACTTCAGCTGATGCCTGGGATGAGAATGTGATTGGATCTTATACCTTTTAATTCAAATTTTCCATTGAAGTATGAAAATATGAAGTAGTAGTAAATAATGAATCACCTTGGTGGAATTTATCTATTATATTTTATGTTTGAGTTGGTCATTTAAACTCTTACATACACTCTGTAATTTTTGATCCACCCAACACTGAAATACAGTTTAGCTTGCATAGGTAAATATACCGAAAGTGAAAGAAACTAAACCGCAACTTCTCTTGGCTAAACCGGCACCTCATAATTTCTCAAATCAAGATCCATCTTGAAGTTTGTAGTTTTGACAAGCATTTAGAATTTTTAATTAATATATAGGTTTGTTATTTTGTATTGTTTGTTAATTTGTGTGTGTTTTTGTTTGTAGAAATGCTGTAAACCTTCCATATTAATTTGCTCATTTATACTAAACACCACTATCATTAACAGTTAGTGTACTAACAATAGTCTTTTGTTTCCATAACAATAGTTTATTTAATATACTTCAATAATGAATTTAATTACACATTTTGGTCCAAAAATGACCTCACTATCATGTTCAGTATGCAAATCTGCTTGTAGAAATATATACTTTGGATTTAATTATCCGTTGCAGAGCAAAAACCGTTTCTGAAATGAAGGGTTGACAGAGCCCCTAAGATTAATCATGTGATAGGTGGCAAATATAAGTGATATCCAAATCATATGACCACTCCTCAGGATTAAAAACCCAACATTTTATTGCTACAGAATGAATGAGAACATCTTCCAGGGGTGTGAGAGTTCAGCTTTTTAGCTGATTTCAGCTTTTTAATGGCTTCAAAAGAGTCATAATTTCAGCTTTTTCTTTCATTTTCAACCTGTTTTTGGCATTTTTCACCATTTTCAATTTTTTTTATCACATATGACTCTCACACCCCTGAATTCTTCATTTATGAAAATTCATTATTGAAATATAATGCAAATATGTACTGACCTGCTTGTGACATTCTGGGCAAAAATTTTGGATAATTTTTAATTTGAGAATGATATAATTCAAAAATAGATCTACCCTAACTAAGGGCTGCGTCACACATCACGAAACACACAAATAACAAACTAATAACGTACACTGGTTTGGTCATTGAAATACATGTAATTGATTACCAAATCAGTGTACGTTATTCGCACTGTATGGTAATGTGTGACATGACCTTAAGGGGTAAAATATACTCCAGGAGAAAGAAAAAGGAACAAAATCCACATGCATGCTCAAATGGGGCTTGAACAAACCCTGTACGACTGCCCATCGAAGCACAGTTTTTACATACGCTATTCCTTGTGCAAAGCGTGTGAAAAGACTGTGCGTCAATGGGCATCGATCGATGCATATTGACAAGACTCTGAATAAACCATAAGTCAGTATATATTTGTTAACTTTGTTCATTTGTTCATTGTTTTTAACATTTTGCATAACATTTGAATCATAACATAGCCATCTATATGTTGTGTGACATATACTACAAGCATTTTGTCAAAGTTATTCTTATTTATGAGTTACGCATTTGATTTACAATTATGTTGTTATTATAAGTACTGTATTTTCCGAGCTCCCATCCATTATTAAGTTATTAATTTGATAATTATATCATAGAAAATTGTTAATTATCATACTGTTTTCATCATTAGTGCTATTATAATTGATGGAAAAATTATCCACAATTTGTTTGCTATAGTTGTTTTGGTACATCTCATTTCATTTCATATTGTATTATGTATCTCATAGTGGGAAAGGTGATATAATTAAAACTCTGTCAGTATTTCCATTTTGTTTTGTCAGTGTTTAGTCATCTAAAATTAAAAGCTGTAACAAAATGGGGAAATATTCATGTGAACACCGAAAAAAAGTGACTTTATCACACTGATTTGGCAGTCACAATTACACTAACCAGCGTTTAGTGGTATGATATCAGACTGTAGTTGTAAAAAAGAGAAGATGTCCTGTGTATCCCATCATGCATTGCTTCCTATAGGATTGTTTGCATAGGAAACTATGTGAGTAGTTAGTCATGAAATGTCCATAAATCAAAGTTAATTGTTGTACTCTTGCATTTTGGGTATGTTTTTCAATAACTACTTGCATGACTTCCTGTATATAATTTCCCATAGGAAGCAATGCATGATGGGATACACATGATATGCTGTGGCTTCACTTCCGAATCCCATGTTATTTATTTGAAAAATAATATTAGATATCGTGAAAAACTTGGGGGTTTTTTTTACGAGTTCTTTGCAGTAACTAAATGCTAAACATATTAATATTAACTTTTAAATCTATTTTTCTCTTCAACAGGTTGCAGATCTAGCCATGGATGACTTAGTTATGTACAATATGGCGACCTGGTTGAATGCCGAGGATGAGTTGGGTAAAATCAAGAAAGGCAAAGAGCCGGAAGTTATTGTATTTGGTAAGATGATTACAAATTTTCCCTGGGAAATTGTAGTAAAAGATAGATTTAGAGATGGGGTAGAAGCTGACTCAAAGAGGATTCAGAGTTGATGATTTTTTAAATTACTAGATATCAACGGAATCACTAGTTGTTAATTAATTTAATAAACCCAGTTTATTTTGTGAATAACTAAGTTTTGATTAACAATTTTTTTTGTTTGCCAATAATCCGAGATTATCAATTGGTAAACCTAGTTTCTCAACAAGTCGTAACTTCAACCAAATATGATAAATCTACCAATTTGAAAACTAGCTTTTTTTTAATTAAAAAAAACCAAGATTTTAAGCAATTTTGTAGCGGTAGGTGTATGGCAATCAATAATGATATCATTTTTTATATAGTGATGACAACATTGCTTAGAAATCTGATCCTTACAAGGAAATTATAGGGGGGAACAGGGTTTCTCCGCCATTTTGATTTCATCGTCGTGTAAATCCTATGGGACGGCAGCCATCTTGGATTGTCGCTCATGGAGGGTGAGTTATTGTACCTCCGGCATTTTACGGCTCCGCGTGCAACACTTCGAGAATCTTCGCAACGGATTAGCGGGAAAATTAGCGTACTTTAGTCAAAGCAAGTCGCAATGCACGCTACATGAAACGCAGACACGGTTTGCACGTGAAACAAAATGCACACGCTGTATATGCGTCAGGTGAAGATTTACGCGATCTGCATGGATATCGGGTCAAATTCCGAATATATCCGGAGGTACAATAACTCTGCTCCATGAGCGACACAAGATGGAGGAGAAACCCTGTTCCCCCCTATAACTTCCTTGGATCCTTATTGATTCTAGATAAAGGGACTAATTTTCGCTGGGGATTTAATTTCGCTAGACTGCAAATCCGTAAAATTAAATCCCTTGCTAAAATTTTATTTACCATTGAAGCTAATGTAAAATGTTGTAAATTAGTGAAATTAAATCCCAGCCAAATTGTTGTTAAATTGAAATCACACCCCAAAATAGCTCAAAATTTTGTTTTGTACATCTCTTTTCTGAATCTTGCCCTTATTTGTAATTAAAAATAAAATGAAAATACTGGTGATTTATAAGTGCATAATATAACTAGAAGTAATTCCATATGCTCAGTACAATACAGTTTCAGTACAATATGTTTGATGACCACAGTGACTGTGGCCCAAGTAGGCCCAATTCCACTTTTAGAATTATGTCAGGTTCTGCCACATTCTCCAGGAATACTGACAGCCAGGATTAGGTCTCTGGAGTTTTTTACAGGTTTATACATGCAGCTCAATTTGCTGTTAGCTCTTTGGCAAAAATGGATTTAAAACAAACAACTTTTTGGCACCACCGGGATTCGAACATGACATCTTCTGCACTTCAATCAAATGTCTCTCTTATTGAGCTACCTTGACTGAGAGCACTGTGATGGGCCATAACTATTATACTTTGATCAACACTATATATCAGCGCCGTTTCCATTTCCCTTTTTGCCAAAGAGCTAACTGCTAATTGACTGAGAGCACTTTGATCAACACTAAATAGGCAGGAATTATTAGGCTTTTCTTCATCCACAAGTAAAACATAATCCCAGTTAAACTCTCGCCATAGATACTGATGCTTGAGTCACACATGTAATGCGCGCTGCATCTCCTGCAGTTTTGCTGTATCCAGCTACGCACACGCTAATCTGTATCAATTCACAATGTAAAGAGGCCTGCCTATTTGGTGGTGATCAAAGTATAGAGGTATTGTAACTGCAATTAACCTATTACTGTTACCCTTGATAATAATATGTCAAGCCATTAAATCGCCAATGCATGCATTTTCTATTTTATTTCACAATAGTTTTTAGACCAGCCGTAGTGATCATCTTCAAAGAGAAAGGCAAGAAGAAGAAGATGTCCATCGTCTCAGGAACCTCATCCATGAAAGCTTTACCTCCAGAGGATATCATCCGCTTTAAATGGATGATACCAATATCACTTCTACAACTCAAAGACTCCAGTATCAGTGGTAGGTCTCCAGATATAAAATTTTTCAAAGTATAGACCTTCTAAAACCTGAGCTGCTACTCTGAGTTTCATGGTGTACACTTACTTAGGGTAGCTACGACCACCTCTTGACCCCACGCAATGTTAACAAAGGGTTTGATTTTGCTTATGCATAATTCACATACCGTATGATGCGGTGAACACTTACAAAGGGTTTTCATGTCTTTGTGATATCAAGTTGAAGTTACAAGCTAAACCCTTATACAATGCATAGTAAATGTTAGCAAAATCGACCCAGGGCTTTTTGCTTTGCATTCACTTGTGTGAACAAAAAAGAATTGTTACGGATTGCATACTATCAAGTGAATTGAATCAGTATTCTAAAAAAATTACAAAATGCAATGTTATGCATTTACAAAATATTTGAACTGTGTTGTTGTATATATATGTGCTGACTCACCCCAAAAAGGGGACTTTGCAACAGAACACTTTTTGAGAAACTGATGAAAATAGGTAGCGGAAAATAAAGAAATTAATAAGAATTTCCAGCAGATTTTCTTTTGTAAAATTTATCGCCTTTATCAATTTCAACAAATAAGATGTCATTTTAAAGCTTAAAAAATGCTGTAACAGATGAACTGAAAAAAATCAAAATTGATATCATCTGCAAAGTCATCTGTTAGCCATCACATATTGAACATTTTAATTCGTCCGTGGGTCCTACGCTCTTTGCCCGCCCTCAGGTGTTTATTTCAACTTGGATACAACCCTATATTGTTAAAATAATACTGATGAGCTATACTGTAGTACAGCAACTCTAAATGCCAAAGCAGTGGTCTCTTAACATCTATACACGAAAAAGTTACATGATATCTGCAGCTATCAGTGACACCACTGACCTATTTTGTAACCTTTAAAATGTTTGCTTTTTTCTACAGATTCTGATTATCTTAGCCTATGGGAAGTCATACACACCAAATCTGACGGACGGGCACATGAAAAAGTCTTCCAACTCTCTTGCAGGTACGTCCTAACCGCATCCCTCTACGCCCCCCCTCCCGTCCCTCCCTGTACCCGCCATATATATCTTAGCCTATGGAAGTCATACACACAAAATCTGATGGACGGGCACATGAAAATGTCTTCTAATTGTCAAGCAGGTACGCATCCCTTAACCCCTGTCATATTGTCTTAGGCCACATGTGTTCATACATAATAGTCATGACTAGTCGTGAGTGGCTCCAGAGCAAGACAGCTTAGTAGGTACATTCACACAGGGACACGACTTGCGCGTTAAAACTAGTGGCGCGTCACTTTTGGTCACGAGTAGTGGGAATTCTCTTGTGAGCGGCTCACGAGCAAGGATATAGTTATGATCAAATTCTTGTGTGTGAACATGCCCTTAGCTTATGTGAAGTCATAATATAGTCTGATTGACCGGCTTGCAAAGCAATTACTGATACTGTAAGCATGAATATTTTCTCGCCACAGATTATTTTGAATTATTTCACATGTTTTTTAAGTTCACTTTCATTTTAACTTGTGCAGCACTTGCACATTATTTTCCACAATATATTTATTTTTTCACAAGAATTACACTTTAGGCAGTATTACATTGATCTTCATGAGGCTTGTTTAATGTTTCTAGATTTAGATTTCAGTTGAAACTTGTTTTTAACTCAAACTAAATATATCATGAGCGGGTACAATTAAAATGAGGGAAATGATTACAAAGTGGCCATGAGCAAACATTACTGTGCATGAAAATATTGACGTTTACAGTGTTTGAAGTGATAAGATTAAATTAAACTAATGCATTTTTATTTTTCACCTACAGCACTACTGAACTCAAAAACACGTTCATCAAAGCAATCCGGCAATGCCTTCGGGATTACAACCGCATCAAAAACCAACCAAATGCATCCAAATTCAACAAATCAAAGAATTATGCACCGTATGGTGGCAAGCGACTTGACGAGCTAATGCGCAGCAACAAGCGTACTCTCCGCAAATCACTCAAAAGTGAGGGTGGTTCTCAGGGAAGCGAGGAACGATCAAGCGAAAGTGGTTCTAGAGAGGATGAGTCGATGGATACGGATTCTAACAGCACTGGTACTCGGCTAAGTATGTATAATACAGGCAATATGTTGGATCCCTTTAGATATAGGAGTGATTCCATGGGTTCAAGAGGATCTCGAGCTTCAAGGGATTCTCGTGGATCAAAAGGATCAAGGGGATCAACAAAAGGATCAAGAAAGAACTCTATGTTAAATACAAACAGTAATAACAACACTGATTGTGAATCTCCAGTCCCGGCTGAATTCTATAGGTCAAATTCTAATCAGTCAGATGTGTTTTTACCTGAAACGCCTAGAAGTGTTCAATCTGACGACACAAACTGTACTTTACACGGTACCAACACTCTCGTAGATGATGATCTTTATTGTGCTGAAATAGCGCCACCAGTGTCCCCAACCCCTGAGGAACTCAACCAAAGATTACAAGCTCTTGATTTGAGTTTGACTTGCCAGCAACGAACCCCTAGTCCAAGTCAAGAAAATCAGACATTTGACGTAGAAAGTAACAGCTCAAAATATCCTGGTGATATCGCCAGTGTTAATAGAACTATATCTAGGAGTCCTGCTGCAGAGGGGGGATGTGGGGGAATTCCCGAGTCATCATCGCATTATGACAATTTGGATAAAATTTAATGAACTGATGATTTATTTTGTTGATATAGTAGTACCACTTTTGAGGCAGTGAGCTGTAGAGGAGTTATTAACATATAACTGGGAAGTACAGCTTTTTCTTAAGCGGACGCCGGGGGATTTTTACCCTATGGGCCCCGGCTTTTTGCACCTGGTGGGACAGAAAAAAATGAGACCCAGGCAATGTTTTCCCCATATTACAGCACCCAGGTCTTGCCGTGTACAATTTTTTATCTCTAGTACGAGTCCATATTCATGAAGAAAATGACTGAAAACATCTATATTTTTTGGAAAAAAAATATCAACACATTCATCTGAAGAAAATCAAACAAGTTGTTCTTTTATTGATGAATTCTTGATATCCGAAATGTTCTGAAATATTACATGCACATTCAGAAATGGCTCCTGGTTCCGAAAAAAACGACTCCTGGTTCCATGGAAATTTTAGGACCAGGTCCTTGTCCGCTAAAAAAAAGCTTGACAGCAACTGTCTCAAGGAGAGTATTGCGAGTATAGTACAGATATTGTAGCCAAATTAAAACTCAGAGGAAAGTTATAGTTAAAGCTCTTCTTTGTAATTCTTCTATTAAGCTTACCCGAAATGTATGTGCCATCAAATTTTTGAGTTGATAGTCTAGTCCGTAGATGTTACGCACCATTTTGGCTGCTCTACTTGAGGTTAATTAAGGGGCAATTCTTGATTATCTTTTCATCCTTAAAGGAAATTTTTATCAAAATTGTTTTTTTTTTAATTCCTTGACTGGCTTATGTTACAAACCCCAAAACTATTCTTTCAAAAGTGCTTGCATTTTTTAAAAAAGTGAATAATGTGTCATTTTCTAATTACTGTTGCCTGTAGGGGTCCAGACAGTAATTACAACACAGTAGCCAATTGGGATTTTTGAATGCTGACATTTTTCACAAAAGAGGCCATATTTTGGACATTATGAGTGATGGTAAAATAACACTGGGCTATTTGTGGGGAGAATCTCTCTCAAACAAATTTCTTATAGCCACAGACATGTGTCAAAGACTAGTACTACTGGGGGTAAGTTTAATAGTTGTATTAATTAAGTAGAACCTCAACTTGAAATGGATAATATTTTTGCTTGTATATTAAAAGTAACTTATTGTAAATATTGAACAGATATTATTATGTTTATAAAAAAAAAATGTTACAGATGTTTAATATAATAAGTCATGGTTAATATAAAGAAGTTAATATTTATTTTTTTTGTTTCAATGGTCAGTTTAGCATGTTGCCTTTCCCCCATTTTGTTGAGAAATTTTGTTTGTTGAGGGTGTTTTGAATTATACTGATTATGTAGACTATGTTTTATCTTCAGCTCTTTTTCTTGACTCATTCGGTTTATTCAGAGTCTGACGCTGCTTAATGGTTTATTCAGAGTCTGACGCTGCTTAATGGTCTGTTCAGAGTCTGACGCTATCCAATACATTGTTGATTAGTTTAAACACAAACTGTTACCTATTTTTACATATTTTAAATTTTACATTAAGTCAAAATGTTTTATCATGGATTTGTAAAGAATGATCAAAATTATTTATTAGCCATTTTAATCATGTCAAATAACAACTTGCAGTTTTATAATCACAACATATTGTAGTAAATTACTTGTCATTTTTATACTATAAGGCCAAAAAAATAAATTGTTATGTTGCCCTCAGCGAGCGACCTTATTCATAAATTTAAAAAAGAAATATTAGGGTCGGGAAAGATCCCAATTTTGCTCAAATTGGGTGGTTTTTGAGAAAACATTTTGAAAATAGTGGAAAATGCACCCAAATTTCATAATTTGGGTGCTTAAAAAAATATATTTTCTGACCGACCGACTCATTTTTTCAGAAATCCAACTTGAGGGCAACACAACAATTAATTTTTTTGGCCTAATCTTAAGTCTGGTGCCAAATGTAATCAAAAATGTACATAAATATTAATATGAAAAGGGACAAAA
>JXSR01S067369.1:51622-62306 GCA_000969725.1 Ophiothrix spiculata | reverse complement strand
CAGTCCTTAATTTGTACTTAAGTTTTTCTGACACATACATGCATACTCCTCCTTTTCCCCGAGAGGTTCTATTGGTGTATTCAATATTATAGCCCTGTATATTGAATAAGTTATTAGGTTGTTCTTTTAGATGTGTTTCTGAAATTCCTATTACGTCAAATTCACAGTCAACAGATTTAATAATTTCTTGGAGGGAGTTAAAGTTTTTTGATATACTTCTGATATTTATATTTAAAAAGTTTGTGTTTGAATCTTTTGTGTTTGAAACAAACAAGCATCCCTACAAACACCAACAAACAAACACACCAACATACAATCAACAAACACACACATAAAAAACAAACAATAAATATAGCACTCATTTGATAGATTGTAGATTAAGTCTTGTTTGACAGCAATTTTTTTCTTGTAGGAGTGCTTCAGATGCAATGGACGAGGATTTCTTAGGTGTCCAAGGTGCTATGGACGTGGAACGGTAAGACAGCAGTTTCATTTATTTTTAGAACGTAAATGATGATAATTAACATTTGTAATAATCCAAATTAATTTTAACTTGGTTATACTGAGCTGTTGGAAATCAGATGAGATGACAGTGGCAGCTATAGGTTTTGTTAAGGGACCTCTTAATGGACCTCGATTGGGGTGGGGGGGGGGAAATTCCTCTGTAATAGAAAACTTGGCAGGCGGTTGATGTCCAGATTTGCCAGTTACAACTGATCAGAGCAGTTGCAACCTTCTAGATCTGGGTTTCTTAGCGCTCTTGGCCTTTCAAGGTTTAGATAGCCCTGGAAAATTGCACCTAACATACTCTTCTGGCATTTTTCTAGTGTTGCATCAAAATTATATAGTCAAAAGAGCTTGTTCACTTATATGGTAAAAGGCATTTTAATACAATAGAGACAGCAATCAATGGACTATTTATTAATCATCTTCATTCTACAAAAGAAAAATGCCAATTCCCTGTCCTTTTTTCTTTCACTCTATCCTTTCCTTTTTCCTTTTTTTAAGGGGGAAGTGCTTGGGGAGGCCCTTGAATCCAGGGATTGAATAGCCCTGATGGGATCATATTTCTTAAATTTTGTCCCATAAAGGAGCTTGGTCCAATTTTTCTAAATTTAGTTGTCATTGTCATATTAAAGAGGACCACTAAAGAGGGTCAAGTTTGAAATTTCAGCTGAATTGGTCAAACCGTTTTGATTTTATGGGCAATGTTGTATTTCAGCACCGCCTATTTGTTACTGTGTATAGTTAATTATGGTTACCATAATTAGACACATTTTCATATGTATATCCAAAACGGAACATAACTAAGCCATGCAATTTCACGTGGGTTATGAGGAAAATATGAGCAATATTTTGGTACCAAAATCTCAAAAGTTTGAAAAAGGTTGAAGCAATCGGACCATGCTCTTTTAATGCACTGTTTTTTCATTCAAATGGCCGGCAATCATAAAATGCTTCAGCCATCAGTATATGTTGTGAATAACATACTTAGAGTTTAAACGAGTTTAAACATGCTAATCGTATAAACTATGATATACCAATTAAAAGACTAAAATAAAAGAGTACTAATTCCAACCTTAAACCTATTTCAACCTGAAACAATCACTTTCCAAACACTTATTCTAAGCTTAAATACTTCATCTAGCTTGTATTACATCATTCTTATTCAAACCCTAAAACCTTTTTTCATACATTTTCATGATTTTCTTTTTCTCCTATTCAACTCAGATTTCAGCCATTCTATGGAGTCAGCAAAACTTTGTCAGGTACCAAATCGAATCTGATGATGGCTAGTGTAGAACGGGTTTCCTCTGTCCTTTTAAGGGCCCTTAAGGGCCCTGTCAACCCTTCGTTTTCAGAAATGGGTTTTGCTCTGTAACTCAGCAAAGGATAATTACATCCAAATAAAAGTATATATTTCTAGAAGTAGATTTTCATACTGAACATGATTGTCAGGTCATTTTTGGACCAAAATATGTAATTATTGATAGACCCTATATTTGACCAATAATCAGTTCTACAAGACCCTGTGTTGGATATTGCAGATATCACATACCTATCAAAAAATACGAGTACCCCCCCCCCCCCCCCCCAGGGTTTAAGTAACTACCTCATATTGTTCTCCTTGATGGTTTTCAGCATTCCTTGGGATCTCCATTTTAAATATATAAAAGTACCGTACTCAAGAATCTCAGGTTTATAAAAAAGCATTTGAAAGAGAAATTGGGCTATGCTAGAATCTCTTGAATTTGATTTTGTATAAAGTTGAAAAGCCTGTTAAAATCTGCATGGAATCTTGTAACTTTATTGTAGAATCTTTGCCGTAATGAAACTTGCATGTAGATATTGGTGTATATATATTGTATTCACTATTGCTTTATAGAATTTAATTTAACTGTATAGTAATTAAGTTAACAAGATGTAGATGTGTACTGCATATTCAACTGCGCTTATATGTGTCTGCACCTTCGCATTCAACTGCACATTTATGTATCTTCACCAGCTCATTATACCTATGCGGCCTTCTTAGTCGCCCATCATCGCCCAGACTCTTACTGTGCTGTGTGGTGCACACAAGTATTACTCATTGGATCTACATCAATTTGCATCCCAGAAATTCCCAGTATAACTCTCTATTTTTTTGATTCTGTGGTTACCCTATACTCAGGCTATTATCTTGCATGGCTAGAACCGTTTTAATTGGGTCATTGATTAGAGGAAAGTCCAGAAGCAAAGTCATACCCTTATCTTCTTGAAATGGCTAACTCTTTCTTTTTTTCTTTTTGCTGTTTTTAATCACCTGTAACTTGGAGCTGGTGGAGGAGAAAATAGTTATTTCTTAGTCTAGCTAATTATACAAGTGTGTGTTCCAGCACAGAGCATGTGATGCAGAGGAAAGTTCCTTTCGCCAGTAACTACTTTAGTATACACGAATCTGCTGAAATATCACTGTGTTTGGCCCATATCATTTCCCCAGGACATTTAAGTGAGACAAGTAATGCATGAACTACTATTGTGCTTTATGAAATGTATCTAATGCACTGGTCGATAAGTACTCCTGATCTTAAGACATGACATTATGTCATAGGGGACACCGCAGGAATAGTTCCATCAAATTGGTCTATATTTACATGTATCATTTGCTTCTTTTCTGCAGGTCCGTTGTGGCACATGTGGCGGAGATGGTAGGAGACGTGTTAGAGTAGATGATCATTATGAGACTCGCCGTTGCTATCGATGTGGAGGAGATGGACGGAGAAGGTATATTTGAAATATACATAAGTATAATAATTTTGCACTTCTTGCATGGGTAGCTAAACTGCACAGTGTAGTAGCCAAGTTGGTAGTAAGAATTATTGTACTTATTTATATAGCTCTGCCTATAGGCATCAAGCACTCTTCTAGACTGTTTATAATACTTTCATATTGTGTGATATTTGAAATATATACATGTGTATGGGTATTGTGAAGAATTAAGGCACACAAAGGATGGTCAAGTTACAACATGGAGTTGGTAGTTAATTCTAGCTGCTGCAGACCTTTTCAAAATCCATTCAGAACAACTAAGAGTCTTGGATCACGAGGACTTTTATCCAACCAACACACTCTCAGTATCTTATAAATGACTTATTATTTGCTGTTGAAAACTGTCATCAAATTAAAAAAAAATCAATCATGATTGTTGACTTTTGCAAAGTCATGATTTGAACCGTTTTATTGTAAATATAGATCCTTATCATTCAGTAGATATAAAAACTGTAATGTCATTGGTCAATTGTCATTTTCAAGCCATGAAAGATATTTTCGTATTACTCTGTTAAATTTGCCAGAAGGTTAATACGAAATTTTCGTATTACACAGCTCTGTTACAATAATTAATTTGCGCGCACTGTTAAATAACTATGCAATACAAACTATGCGTATGTTATGTTGTCTGTGTAAGAGACGTATCAAAATACCGGTGCTCCAACGAAATCGGAAATTTACTACGGTACACTTGAAAATGGAGTTGATTGTCAACAAACAAGTGAGCCCGAAACACCGGGCGTTTTGAACTGTATTCTCATGAAGAAATACATAGATAGAAGAAGGAATCTGTTCTAATAAATACCAAAGTTAACGCTCTAATAAGAAAGCAATCCATTCGTTTCTTGAATATTTGCATGAAATGTGACGATGGCCAAGCCCAATTTCAGCATCCGAAATTTACACTCGAAGGAGTTTCAGTGCTAGAAACATCAAGTAAGCTTAAGTAATTTATTTAAATTTTTGTTTCTACTCACGTGAACTGAATGATAAATTAGTTATCCCCTGTTTGTTCATGCAATACGAAAAATATTAATGGTTTGGGTTCGTATCACACGAGGCTAATATTAATGGTTTGGGTTCGTATCACACGAGAAAGCCTCATGTGATACGAACCCAAACCATTAATATTTTTCGTATTGCATGAACAAACAGGGGATAACGAATAATGTCAGGGAGATACCTGGCCACAATACTGTATATTGTAATACCATTGCGACTCATGGAGCTCAAATTTGGATATTGAGGTAATTGAGATTTCTCACATGCATGTTCAGTTATCCAAAACAATTATCACCAGACAAAAATGACATGCCATTTATGCTGAACACCCTTTATGCAGTTTATAATGCAGTATGCAGTGCATTGTACTGTCTGCATACTTGAAATTCTAATGTATTCTGATTGGTAGCTCACTGGACACAGTAATGTCAACATTTTACATTTTATAATTTAAAGTGTGCACCAAATCCAGTAAGTATATCCCGGGAAGTAGGCCTATGTCTGCATCCTGGTCAAGTGTGCCTCATTTTCACTTATTATGTCACGAATGTGTGATAATTGCTCCTTTATTGTTGCTTTCGATATATGCAGGTGTACCCGGTGCGGAGGTGATGGACGTGTGACATGCGGTACTTGTGATGGACTCCGCCTCCTCCGGCATTTTATTGAGCTTGTTGTTACATTGTAAGTATAAAACAACGTATCTTTGAGATCTTGTATGTAATTGCTACTTTCCTGTTTTTGATACCGTTCTGCATTCTAGGAATTCATGTTTGTACATTTATTAAAACAGTCGTTCCATATGAATACACATGGCAGGAACCCAAGGGAACTAAATACACTGATACCTCAACATTTGTTCTTCTTCTTTGAGGATACTACGCAACATTCCTTGTGGAATAAAATACTTCGCTGTATACCCAAATCCTTAGCTGTATTTTCAGTTAAGGCGCATAACTTTGTATTTCCCAGTATAAAGGTGCCAATTAATGTAACCACTTGCTCTGTTTGAAGCTGTTGTGAACCTATAAGAATCATTTGTTTGTTTACCTCGGTTGGTCCGTGATGGACACATGCCATTAGATCCATGATGAACTCATGGTCTCTTCCAAGCTCATACAAAAGTACCAACCTGGATAGCCAGAAATGGCTAATCTATGCATGCTGGCCAATGCATCTTTGAAAAGATGCCAAAAATAGAAGAGACAGCAAGAAAAAGAGAAAGAGAAAGATGACCACTCCCAACACAATTGTACAATTTACTCTTAGCCCTTACTTCGTGAGAAAAGAAATCAGGAATTCTAATCTCATGCCCCGATGCAAAGGCTTCACTTGTACCTGCTTGCCTAAAGACAGCCTTTTCACTTAAACATGTCTTTTGCATCAAGGTCATAGGTCACATGCAGTTTTCCTGATACTCCTTATGGTTCAACACCAGTAAATTATTTTCCTATCCTTTAATATGATAAAACGATCATCTTTAAGGGTGTTTTTCTAATATCTAGATTTCTTAGATGAATAAACAGGCATAATGGGATGAAAGGATGACTAGGTATAATTGTATAAATAGTCAAAATTTGAATAGGGTATTAACTGGGGCTTCTTGTATTTTAGAAACGCTGAAAATAATTAGTGTCATACCACAGAGTTATCATACCGCCCTCATGTTGCAACTGTATGATCAGGTCCATTTTTGGCGAATCACGCTGGTGGAATGATTTCTGACTTTCTCAAATGTCAGAAAATGAAAGAAGACATTAAAATTGACAATGTAATATGAAATCTTCAAAAAATTTTGACCAACTTTCAAGCTTTTAATAGTAGCATCTGTGGATGCCGTGTGAGCAAATAGTCTGCGTAATTGATTATGTCTTGGCTCCCTGTAGCTATTTAGTGGTGTAGGACCTAATCGGATTGCATAGCTGATGTATGATAGTGCATTTGATAAGCTTTGATGTTCATGCTCGAGAGTTATATGCTCAAATAGAGAGCTGATGTCTCTTACTATCCTCAAATATTGCAAAAAAGCAAATATTTCTTCCCGTCAGAGCCTAGTTTACATATCTCAGATCAGAGTGACAAGTTTTTGGGAGTTAATGGTAGGGATCAAAAGTATGAGCAAATGTATCTTGGTCATATATCTTTGCATATAAAGCCTAAAATGTGTTTCCTCCCAGAATTTAAAGAGTTTCTCATTGGGTTTGATGGACTTATTTCTTTGTCCAAAGGACATTTGCATCGCTAAATGTCATCTTATTTATAAATCCCATCCTTAATATTTCAAAATATTTCTATATACTTCTTTCCAGCACAAATCATTTGAGTGATCACATTCTGGAGAAAAGCGACATGCCAGATGAACTCATCAGAAATGTCAGTGGACAAGTGATCTTTGAGCAAACTTTACCTTATGTAAGTATATGGTCTTTTTTCTTAAGCACATGATATATTAACAAGACGCAGCTAGCGTGTGGTTTGATTTTAGACGCTTTGAAGACGCTAACCAGACTCTAACAAGTTAAAATTTGAACCTTACTGTCTCCGGTAGCGTCTAGCCTAGACGCTATCTGCGTCTTGTTAGTATATCATGGGCATTACTCCTTGCAACTGGTACATGTGATGGTGGCTTCAGAGTGCATCAATTCGATCAAACCCAAATATTTCATTATATGCGCCAGTGGTCTGCTGTATCATTGTTAAGAGTGTGTGTTAAAGCAATACTATAAGATTTTGATTAGAAATATGCACCAGTGGTCTGCTGTATCATTGTTAAGAGTGTGTGTTAAAGCAATACTATAAGATTTTGATTAGAAATGGTTTTGAGTAAAAACATCTTAAAATGATGGAATGTGACTATCTATAAGCATTTTCAAGTGTATTTTGTCGAAAACTTGTTTTACCACAGAATAATGGATGAAAGAAATATGCATGCTTTCCTATACTAATACATATGGAATTAAATAAGGGATCCTAAATTTAATTCAACAAATTGCCATAACAGGAAAAGTAAGGATAATTGCACCAAATTGTTTAGAGGGTATTAACATCTACCAAAAACAAACCCAATCAGCTAAAAACAAAAATCAAAATTCATGGGTGACAGGTAGCGCTTTATAACACTTTATAGTATTGTTTTAAAGTACAATATTTACAAATACAATATGGTATTGAGACAATAAGTACCGGTAGTAAAAATGACAAAACACAAAGGCACAACATGCAAACACATACTTTAATACGCAGCTGCATTTGAATGTTATATACACTCATGGGGAAATGGTCAAAACTACTTTTGAAAGTCTTTGCTATTTTGCCAATAAAAGATTTTATGGACTCAGAGATATTCATGAGCTTTAATGATATGTGGCATGATCAGATTAAGAAAGCAAGTCACTTCTCAAAATGTTCAATTTTGATCCAAACCCATCATTATTGGTCTTTAGGTTCAAGAGATACAATTCAACAATTCAAAACCCTTATATGGGCTCATTTGTCAAGTTGGGACCCGACCCAATAAAAGGTGGGTTTGTTACATTTCTATTCAAAGTATATTTTCATTTTTGTATATTTTCACTATGGAAAGCAAAATGAACTTGTTTTTGAGCTCATTTGAAAGCTTGATTAATGGTTTTTTATTTCCAGAAGAAAACAAATCAATTGATTTCATTACTAAATGCTACTGTTCGCTAAGCATAATTATCCAGGGGTGGTGCATGTGGTAGAGAAGGAGGTGGTAGAGGAGGAATTGGTATAAAAGAGGTAGTAGAGGAGGATATGTGGACAAGGAAGTGGTAGAGGAGGATGTTTTAGTTCAAGTAGATGGTAGAGGAGATGGTTATAAGGAGGTAAGGGAGAAGAAGTTAGTAGAAATGAATTTTTAACAAGTTTCAAGTTTGGTCAACAGGGGCTTAGCTATATAAGAGGGTTCACCTCAGTTTTGGGTAAAACGAAATACGAAAACATGTTAAGTCGAGTGTGCAATATTAACCATACTTCAAAACAAAGTTTAAGACTGCAAAGGCAAAGGAAGCACTGCTTCGTGTCCAATATCAGACCTTCGTGTCCAATATCAGACCTGATTTCAGCTCTTTTTATTTCACTTTTCAGCTGATTTCAGCTCTTATTATTACACTTTTCAGCTCTTTTTCTTGATAAATCAGCCATTTTTAAGGTCAGAATTTAACGGTTGTCAGCTCTTTTTTTGAAGTGTTCATTTCTTTGTACCACTCAATTGTAATGAACCGTCATAGGTGTGGCATTTAGAAGAAGTTTCATGTTTTAGTCACTCAATAATATAATCTTGTGATTCATGTAGAAGGCCTCTGCTATCAAGCCTGTGTTCAGGGAAATATTTGGTCTTCAGCCGTGATACGCGCTTTCAACAACTCACTGTATCTCTTTATACAGGAGCGTGCCGTTGTTGATTAGTGATGAATCCACAGCTGATATTCAAATTAGCGCGTCACGCATGGCACAGCGTTTACAGAAGTGCCTTTACGCAGTGCACAAAAGATGGCGCACTGATCATCGCGCGTCAAGGACTTATAGTACGTGCAAAAGTCCAGTGCTTGGGAAAATTGATAACGTCAAAGCAGCAAACATTTACAAATTAGCGCTTTGCTTCAGATATGCTAAATATTTTTATGAAGATGAGTAGGCCTATCTGTTAAACATGTTAAAGTTAAAACATTTAGAATTTAATTCATACGTTTTTGAAGATTTTCGTTGTTGAAAGGTATTCAAACACGCCACAGAGTTGTTTATCGGGAATCAACAACTCTGCATCCGATGCGTCGGCGTATTTTTATCGCGCTCAATTGGCTAAAGCCACCCTCACGCGATAAAAATACGCAGACGCATGGATGCATCGTTGTTGATTCACGATGAACAACTCTGTGGCGTGTTTGAATACCTAAATGTTATATGTACCTTTTTGATATACTGTGGACTCTTCCCTGCAAATGAACAGAATGAGTATCTGCTTTAAAATGAGAAACACATAGAAATTATTTGGAAAGTTTATTTGTAAGATTTCTGCTTGCATGATATATTGGTTATTTACCATAAAAACAGAATATGATTTAAATTTGTAATCAAGTTGTTTAGGTAATTGGAAAATATTTTTGCAGAATAAGATACTGATAACTAAAGTAGTTTATTTTTAACGATTGCTTAACATGATAATGTTAAGGAGCCCTGTCCGATTGGGTCAGCATTTTTTCAAACTTTCTGAGATTTTGGTACCAAAATATTCCTCATATTTTTCTCATTACCCCTTGTGAAATTTTACGGCTGAAATGTGTCACGTTTCGGAGATATAAGTGAAAATGTGTTAAATAATGGTAACCATAAAATAACTGACACAGTAAAGTATTATAGGCAAGTGGAAAATACAAAATTGGTCATTAAATCAAAACAGTTATTCTGATTTAACTGAAATTTGAAATTGAAACATCTTAAGTGGCGATGTTTCTTATGACAGTGAAACTAAAATTTGAAAAATCAGACCATGTACCTTTAATGGTTAAAATTGCTAGAATATAAGTTTGTGCATTTTTGACAACCTCTACATTTGAAAACAATCACTGGACTCAATCATAAAATCACTCAAATTACAAAGACAAGATCCATTTTTGATTTGCCAGGTTAAATCCAGCTCTTATTTACCAAATTTTATGCACAGAATACACTTTACTGAACATTACAAGCTGAAAAACGCTCAATTTGTAACACCAAGTATTATGTAACTATGCAATATTGATGATGGACTTTTTTTCTGGTATGCATGGATGGGTAATAGGCTATAAACTCAACACATTGGCTTTTTACACATCAGTCTTGCCTTTTGTCTGGATGTCAAACAATTGATGAACATGTTGATGATATTTTTGTTTGTCTCACCCTGTATAATATTTACCCACCCTGTACGCTTGACTTGATATTAACATTTTGAAACTGCTGACACAATAAGCTTTCAGGATATATATACTTATATGCACTTCAGATGCATATCGCTCATTCCGAAAAATCGGGTGCCAATGCAGTTGAAAAAAATGAAAAAATAAAGTTGCTCAAATATTTTTCTTTTAAGCGTTTTTTATTAGTAAACTAGTCATGGACATTGAATCCAAGTGATTTGTCAACACCACTTCTATATTTTTTCTGTTACAAAGACTTACCCATTTTTACGTGGTAGGCAATGGGTGAGCTTCGTTACCTGCTCAATTTTTAAGTATTGATACTCGCCAATATTTTGCATTTGTAGGCAAGTGTATCCTTCATATGCACTGTTAGTGCATAGAAAAGTCATGAAACGGTAGTTATAAGTTCTGTAGAGGTCAGTAGTAACGTAGATCACGGTAACGTAGCTCAC
>JXSR01S067358.1:31603-50353 GCA_000969725.1 Ophiothrix spiculata | reverse complement strand
GATTTTCAACTTTGTCCGATTTCAAAGGTTTGGGTCATAGTTCTAAAGAAAGGTCAAATTCTCAACTTCGTCCGATTACAAAGGTGGAATGCGGAGGCATCGTGATCGACACTCTGTGTCGAGAACCGCGCGGCCCGAGAACCGCGTATTCTAGTTATCTTTAAAATGAGCTATAAATGTCCTTTATATGACAAGGGGCTGCAATGATACAACAATTTATTTGAGTCAACTCGTCGAAAATGTCAATTTTCCTATACTAATACACTGTACCCCACCACCTGCTCCCCACCACCTGCTCCACCACCCCTGATTTTCCAAATATAAAGTGCTGTAATTTTTGTATTTCAATTTGTATTTCAATGAAACTTAGTCCAACTATAGCTTTATATTTTAGCTTTAAAATGAGGTATGCACCAGCTTAATAGGTCAAGGGGTTTTGGAGTATTTTATTCATGGCGCCGTCTGAAAAAATGTAACACCGCCACCTTTTTTTGGTGCCCACCTTATGACATGCGACCTAGTGTAAAGTCCGCGTCACAACCCTTCTGACGATGTAAATAAACATCCAGAATGCAGGGCAAATTGTTTACAAACGTTTCATTATCCTGCAAATGGTGGACACGTGATTGATTTTGTTCAAGGAATTCTGGCAGAGACCACTGTATGCAGTGGGGTTTGAACCCAACCCTTTTTATTTTGACCCCACCCTTTTTATCCAAACACCTTTTATACTGAATATTCTCTAAACCCACCCTTTTTAGAAACTTGACAAGTTTTTCATACTGATCATGGGGATACTGAATTTTGAATTCATCCCACTTTGGTTCATTAATATTGACTAAGCCTAGCTAGCTCAGCAATGTGGAAAATGTAAATGGTAACAACAATGTCTTATATCACTATGATTAATGCTCATTCTGATTCTCAGATCTTCTCAACATACATGTGTAATTTCAATACTAGTTACAGGGTAAGCAACTCACCCTTTTTATTTCAGACCCACCCTTTTTATCAAGGCACCCTTTATACTGAAAATTCTCTGAACCCCGCCCTTTTTGTATTTTTCTAGACCCACCCTTTCTAAAGCGTGTCGTGCATACAGTGGAGACTTAAGCAATTTAATTTCGCTAATACCCCAAAATCGCAAAATTAATTTGCCGCTAAGGTTAATAATCAGTACAGTCCCAATCGCTCATTTGGTAATATTATATTATGACAGGATATCTTTTAAACTGTTGTAATCACTTTTTATTTTGTTTATCGCAGGCGGCTGAGGATACAATTTACTTGATTTAGGCTGAGGGATTTCTAAACGCAATTTTAGGGATACATTTTACGTGTATCGTAATTGGCAGAGCCACGAAGTGTGTATTGAAAATATTACATTAACTTCTTTTATTACATTGATCAAATAAATTACAAAAGTAATGTCACAAAATTAAACATAAATTTATATTACTCTTAATCCGTCGAAGTTCACGCGTGAACCCCACTTCTTATCAAAACCTAATTTTTTGTACAGTTATTCGTATTCTATTACTGATCGAGGTTTTTTCTGGTCACGTGTTGTTATTTATGACCAAATATGGGAGATTACGGGTTCGTTAACATAGTGTGCAGTGCACGCTTTTCACAGCGTGGGTTTGGAAAATCGCCAAATCCGTAAAAAGCTTGTAGATTAGGATATTGCGAGTATTCCGCGTGTATTTATAAAAAGCGTAAAAAATAATAAGAAGCGTGTACTTTGTATCTTTCACTATTTGAAAATTTCTTCGTATCTGTCACTGTCTGTATAAATGAAATGGGAACGCAGCGAAATAATTATTTTGGAAATTTGCAAATAATGGACGATCCTGGAACATTATGCTTTACTAGTTTCACGGTATTACTTCACGTTATAAGTGGCTGTTGTAATTTGGTTCCAAGATCGTAGACCAGCGAGTATACTATCAATTCCACATGCTTGAGGGTGACGCGCTTTAAAACAGAGCATGTATTACTGTTTGATCAATGGCGGCGCAGCATGTGTAGCGATCTAGGTCTTCAGTGAGAAGAAAAAACACATAACAAATGTTGAGAACTCTTCGGAAGTGGACGTACTCAGTTTTTGATACAGATGAAACAACAAATGGTGCAACCAAAAATGACAACCTTTGTCATCAGATTATTTTGTAAACGTCATATTACTGCACGTTATTAGGACGGTATAATAAGCTTACTTCTTACTTTTTTAGCATTGTTTACTTGCTTTTCTGACCGCACAAGGGGTAGCATTTCGTCCAAGAAGTAGTTAAATTATTGAATTTCCAAAAATAGGGTGGATTATGGCTTTCCAGTATAAAGGGTTTTCCATAAAAAGGGTGGGTTTAAATCACACTGCACACTATGGTTAATACTCATATGGACAGGCTGATATTGCCGGTGTCTCGTAAATATTGGCAGTGGCAATGGCCTGTCCGCCACCGCCATGGTTTATCGTGTTCAGAGGGAAAAAGCCCCCCCCCCCCCAGTTGACCACAGAAAAGAAAATTGAACCACAACTTCTGATGTTATGAAAAAAAAATCACAAAAAGTGCCTGAAATTCAGTATTTATATGAATGATTAGTTATCAAAATAGTTTTAATAATTAATAGGGGCCTATAACATTTTCAAAACATTAAATCAACTTTTGCATCAGTACTACATTCAGAAAGTATTTGTATGATCTACATGTAGATATTGGCAAATCCAAGATGGTGGCCGATTTTTTTCTCAAGTATAGGTCCCATTGCAATCGACCAAAAACTAGGTAGAAGTGATTTTGTATCCAACAAAAATCAAAAGTGAAAATTTTAAAAGATTTCTCTTTCATTTTATGGCAAGTAAATTTGATTTAATACAACCGTTTTTCTGATCTAAGTGGATAAATTCTTGCTGTCAGCTCGACTTGAATGCAGTCAGATTGTGATGTTAGGGCCATCTATTTCACATGACGTCATCAATACTTTAGTATGTACAAATGTAGAGTAACGCTTACCATTTCTGTGGCAGAGTCTGCTAGAGATCGCTATTTCTTGATATTTTGGAATAATCCTGTCAAAATGTAATAATTACCAAATGAGCGATTGGGACTGTACTGATAATGTACAATGATTTTAATGGCATGCTGTTTATAATGCAATTAGTGAAATTAAAATGCCGCGAAAAAACCCAGATTCTGAAATTCACAAAATTTTCTTTCTGCAAATATTTCATGTTTTACAGTATTCCTTTGTATTGACATGATTGTCACATTCAAATGCTTCTGCTTAATACTGTGCAAACACCTTGTACCTTATCACGCACTGGTCAGTGTGGAAGGCGATGACCTAAATTTTAAAGTGCGCTTTCATAACAAAGAGTTTGTAAATTAATTTCCGACAAGCTGGATTGAAAAGTTTTTATATCTGGTGCTACACCAAAATGTGCATGGATGGTTTGTGGGAGCATATTCCATGCATTTGGTCATGATGATCCATTCATGTCCATGACCTCGCATCTATTCTAGTGATGCTTGCCCCACTGTGTGCCTTTTTTATTTTAGAATTTTTACTACATGCTATGCTCACACAGTGGGATTCTATTACTGTCTCAAAAGTTGGCGAACGGTAGTTCGACAATCAACATGCTCAACGACAACGAGATGAGCGCTCTGCCTCGGCCTCCGTCCTGCAAGGTTGTCACCAGCCAACAATTAGTGCCGGCTAAATCAACAAAAATTTTAATCAAAATGCTGAATTAAATTGCAATTGTTGGATTTTGTAGCTATTTGTCTAGACAACTTTAAATTTGGCATTCTAGCACTGGTTAACCAGGGTAAAAATACCCATGAGCACTGGTTAATTTGGCTGAGTGCCGGCTGATCCGTCCAACACCGTCCGGCTTAGTGACAACCCTGCTTGGACGGCTAATTTAAAATCAAAATTTTGATCTCTAATTTTCACTATTATAATTTTTGTAGCAATTCAAGGGCTTGTAAATGAAACACGGTTGATGAACGTAAGGCCCTTATAACTCAATATTGAGTTTCTTGTCACCCGCCCTCAATATGATTTTGGACCTTCTGAGCTTCTCATTTTGCGTATCACCAGACAGCACTCTTTTTCTGACAGTGAGAGTTTTACATTGTACGTCCTTGATTTTGTCAAAACAGATTATTCTGACTGGAAGACGCATGATACAAGCCAATATTTGCAAGACAAATATTTCCACGCTTGATAGGCCTAATAACAAGAAACTCAGCCTGTCTTACTTGTGTATGGTGATTTTCACAATCAATGGTGTAACTTCTGTCTCATTTGACCCCAAATTTTAAACATCATATTTATTGATGATTTTGAAATGTTTGTATAGAAAAATGGTTAAATTTTTGAAAATTAAACATTTCAAAGCTTAAACTACAGTTTTCGAAGTGATAATACATGGTTTACATTAAAAAATAAGAGATTTGAGCAAAAATTAAATTTTTTAAATATGATTCTTTTGAAACTAAAACAATCATCAACATCATAGTTAAAGGCTCGAAAATGTCACTAAGTACATATTATTAATAAATTAGAACAGTTTTTAAATTAGATTCAAATACTTTTGAAATTTTTTGGATAAATTTGAATCGCTAATTTGCGGGTAAAATTCAAAAATGAGGCAATCTTTTTAAATTTTAGATATAATCCCAAGAGGCAGGGCAGGTCAATGTGGCTATACAAAATCAATTCATACCAGAGTCCATCTTGGGTAAGTTTGGTAAAAATTGATCCATGTTTGTTAAAATAGGAAAAGTCACAAGCAGCAATTTTGGGGCAATGTTTCGGTGGTTACACAATGTTAACACATGTTCAGTAAGTTTTTCAATGTTAATAACTTGGAACTAAGTACCTAATACTTACATTTTGCAACTTTATTTACTAAATACATTAATTGTACAGTACAAATTATATTATTACTGTGGCATATGATGCATTTTTAAAAAAAATTACAGCAATTGATACACTGCCTTTTTTGACACAAAGGCAGCAGCATTTTGAGAGGATATAATTATCAGGATAAATATTAACAAATTAAACAATTGTGAGCTAAAAAATCATCAGAAACAACTTATCATGGGGGCACATCAAACAACATTTCATTAAAGGTGTGGTGTAAACAAAGTTAAATCTCCTTTGTTTCGAAGGTTACTGCTAACACATACGTAACTTAGTGCATTTAGAATATTTTTGGCGATCTTTCTATACTTCTTTTTTATTATGTTTGTAGTTAGACACTTTATTTTGATAATTTAGTATAACCACATTATCCCCTACTATTAAACTGGTAAACATAACTCAAATGTTAACTCATTTTTGTAACCTACAGAACATCAACCTTCCTGTCTAGCTGAAGGGTTAAAACGGCTTCAGATGTTTTCAATATCATGCATTTTCTGCAATTTAAGGTTTGGCACTCTTGTACCTAAATGACCTGTTCTTGTTTTTTTCAAATAGAATTAGTTTAGTATTTGTTCTAATATAAATAAGACCACTGCCAGATAGTGAAAATACCACAAATTTTATGAATAAAACATCAACATGTGCTGTAAATCCTGATGGCAAGTACGAAAGAGCTTCAAAACTTATTTTTCACTGATTTAATACATTTTTCCAATTAGAAAAAATAAAAGCATATGTCTGAATATATTTAAGTCCAAAAACTGTGCATTGAGCATTATTAACACATGTATGTAACCTCCGAAACAGTAATTTTCAGTTTCTGGCAAACATTTCACATACCTGTTTGAAACAATTTCTTCAAATTTACTCTATATCACAAGGGAATCAAATTGTTATGCAAAATTAATTTGCAAATGTCTTTACAGAGTAGTACAGGACAGATTGGGAACTTCTTTGTTTCGGAGGTTACAAAGCGTTTCGGAGGTTACATGTGTTAACGGAAAATCTAGTTGGCTCTAAAATTATTATGCTCCAAGTGATGTGCACTTTTTACATTTAACTGAGAAGCGGTGTTTGCTATTGTATATTAGTGACCTCCCAAAGTGTGCTCCCTGTCTGTAATTAAAAATCTGATCATAAATAGTTTGTTTCGGAGGTTACAGAGGTGTTAACGGAAAAATTAACATTTCATTTCACATACTCGAAAGAAATTTCCTATAAAGTAATTAGATTAAAAAGATTTTGTGTATAAATTAAAGTACCACTGTTAATGTTATATTATAACAACAAGTGAACAAATTCAGCTTGATTTAGTACTAACAGTGACCTGCTAGATGTGGTTATCAATTGTTAACGGAAAATGTAACCTCTGAAACGTCAAAGTTCATTGTCTCCGTCTACAGAAATTAAATCGAACTGATGCTGAAAACCATACCAGCAAGAAAGGTTGAACACTTGTCTATAACTACAAGGAAAAAAAATGGAAATTTAAAGTTGCTAGAAATAGGGTGTACAAAAAATGAGACGGCTGTAGGAGCATAAATTGGGCACATCTTGGACCATAAAATCTGAAAAGAAAAACACCTAAAGTTTGTTAAGCTACCTGAGGTGGGCTTTACCTAGGACAGTTACATGGCAAAAAATCATAGAATTTCGTCACTCGGTTAGCAAGCTACAGATCAAAAAGTGTCAAATCCAAAGTTACACCATTGATTGTGAAAATGACCGTATGCTAATTTGTTAACGCCCAAGATACCGAAGGACCATTTAAGCCCAAATACCCATGCCAGCTGTGTGAACCTGCGTGTAAATGGGGACAGAGAGGCGTCCAATGTGACAGCTGCATTGGATGGTACCACACGGATTGTATGAATATGGGTACTTTGACGTATAATGAGATCGATCACTCGTGTTTATACAAGATCTATCTGCCACATGTGTGGTAATCCAAACGTTTCAACCAACACAGACATCTTCGCCCATTCAAAACAAACAACACCCCAAATCCAAACCCAACGTTGGCTTGCTAAGAATTATGGTTGTGAATTTCCAGAGTGTAAGAGCCAAAAAAAGAGGCTCTTGCTGCCTGCGTATCTAGACACCAATAAACCGCATATCATCATACATTGTAGGATCCGAGTCGTGGCTCAACAACACCATATCCAGCAACGAGATTTTTCCATCTGACTATGTGGCTTTCCGCAAGGATCGTACAACTGGCATTTGTGGTGGTGTTTGTGTTGCTCTACGGAATGACCTGATTGGCACCCACATGGTAGATCTTGATGTTGATAGTGAGGTTATCTGGGTGAATCTTCAACTTGCGGGCTGTAAGAACATTCTGATAGGGGCGTTTTACCAACCACCTGACACACGCGACACAAAGTTCTTTGACCAACTCGATTTGTCACTTTCTCGTATGAAGTTAGACCAAGGTACGATCATCTGCCTAGGCGGGGATTTTAATCTGCCCAGTATGGAATGGGATTCCTTGTCTATTAAACAGGGATGTAGGACTCCAAAGGTGCATCGTCCAAGACCACTCTTTCAACGTTGGCAGGTAAAAACCGGGGCGGTTTTAACCGCCTGGTAAAAACCGGTTTAAACCTGGTTAAAACTAGGAGGTTTTTGCCACCCTTTTTGGCAAAAACTGGCAAACACCTAAAAATGTGAAATTCTCTCATGGGCTTTTTGCCATAAAATGATTTATTAGTAAGAAAAATGATTTTTTTAGTTGCTAAAATTAGGCATATTTTCTTACACCTATAATTTGTTCTAGAAACACTTTAATTTTAAAAGCCAACGAGAGATTGCTGCATGGGAAGTACAAATGAAAATTTGTAGAAATCTGGCTTTACCATAGATTTAAAGGGGAGATACAAGGCATGCCGCCATTTTTATTCCCGCATGGAGACAAAATTGAGGGTATTCGGGTTTTTGCCGATAGCTTGCCGATGATGCATCACCTTGTCATAATGAGCGAATATTGAAACAAGCACACACGCTTTGCATGCAGGTTGGCGTATCATTCGTGTAAAGTATTATTTGTGCAGGTTGTCTCTACGCATAACCAAGTCTTGGCACTCGGGGTTTATTTTGGTGGGAGCTGAGTGGACCCGAATACCCCCAGTTTGAGCTCAATGGCTGACAATGCCATTACACAGGCTGGTATACAAAGCCTGGTATCTCCCCTTTAAATCTATGGGCTTATCAGTGTTTCTAGAAATTATCGCAATAAAATTCGGAAAGTGCCAACATTACAAGTCTCACGTCCGTAAACGATGAAAAAAATGTCTACAAAACAAAATTTATGACAATCTGTGATCATTTTGAAACGCAAAGAAAAAATTAATTTCATTTGTGAACCACTACCACAGAAAAAAAAATGTAAATAGTAGTTTTTGTTTTTCACAAATTTGACAAAATTTTGTGCAAATTTCATGGTGGCCAAATTCGCCATGTACAAAGTCTATGGGAAATTGGAAAATAAAAATAGGGCAACTCAAAAAATGGGGAAAAAAATCAATTTGGAATACAAGTTTTTTTCATCATTCTGCACATTCTGTGAAATTTTGAACAATTTCTTTGCAGGACCCCGTTGCCATTAAAGCTACCTTAAGGTGAAAATATAGATTTTTTTGATTAATATTTATCTTGTATGAAAATTGTGTGGTTTCACTTGAGTGAAATCTCCATGTTTATCTTTTATAGAAAATACCACTCATTTTGTTCTAAAAAATGACTTTTGCATACACTCCCGGTCAAAAGTGTTTGCGCACCCTTTAATACGGAAATAAAGAAAACACTACAAATTTGTTGCAATTGTTTAGTAAAACATTGAAACACAAGAAAATCTTGCCTTTTATGTGTTAATACTGGAACATACAACACCATCAACATTTTTCATACTAGACACTTGGACGTTTGCGTAACATTTGTTAAGGTTCCAAATAAAAACTTTAACCTATAAAATAAAATATGAACTATGTCACCTTTATTTCTAAAACATGTATGTGCAAAAGTACAGAGCATTTATGGTTATTCTGTCATATCAATCCTTTTCTTTGCGTAAATGTGTCTTTCAACTTTACTGTAAGAAAATATTTATAAATCAGAGCACAAACATTACATATTTTGGAAATATTAGTTCTCTCCATAGATTTCGCACTCCAGTAACAGTGAATGAGTACGCCAAGTCAACATTTGTATCCGTCAGAATATAAAACTAGCAAAACAATAACAAGGTATCTTACAAGTGTATAAAGGTATTTAAGGTACATAAACTCCCTAAATGTCATGAAAATAAGCCAAATTCAGAGATGCAAGTTTCCAGATTTTTTTGTGATTTCAAATAACTTGCAAAACCATGGACTGTCGATGTAAAATATGGCATAAAACATGAACTCTAAAATTTCACAAACCAGTTAAAATCTTTTTTATAACTTATAACTCGCAAGTATGCAACATGATCTACATGTACCTGCTATAAATGCCAGTACCACACATTTTGAAAGTGATGTTTAAGTATAAAATGCAGCTCAGTAAATCTGGTTAAATTATTTTGGGTTTTTTTAGGTTTATTCTGGATGAATGTTAATGCATTTTGTTTTTGATACATTTATACATGGATGGAATTGATATATATATACTGTAGTAATATTATTTCTGAGGTCAATGCTTTATGAACATGTGATTTGAAAAATGGTCAATGAAATTTTGCTAGTTTTTGCCGGTTAAAACCAGTATTTGCCGGTTTTAACCAGGTTTTAACCGTTTCCGGCAAAAACTAGTTTTAGCCGGCTAAAAGCCAACCCTGCACTCTTTGGAACAACTTGTGACTGAGCCTACGAGACACAACAACATCCTGGACCTCTTTCTGACTACACATCCCTCACTCGTCACCAAAATCATCAACACCCCCCGAATCAGCGACCACGACGGCGTACCAATGATCGACATAAACACCAGCCCATGATTAATTGACCGCCACCAAGGAAAGTTATACCAATTTCACAAAGCCAACAATAACAAGATTAAACGTGACCTGAAGAACCTGAGCGACAACATGACCAACAGAGATAACTCCCAAAACTCCCAGACCACCACCAATAGTCTTTGGAAGGAGTTTAAAGATGGCATCTTTAAAGTCATGGCTGAAAACTAGTCTAAATGAACACATTCCAACTAAGATCTTACGGAAGAGGCATCAAACTCCAAAAGGCTTGGTTGCATCCTTGCACCTCTACAATGTAATGTATAGCCAATTCAATGCATTGTATAGTACATACTTTCACCGGTGCATCCGCGCTGTTGCATCCTCGCACCCCTACATAGCGCCATTCAAATGGAATTATTTCAAAAAGTAATGAATATTCGATGATGAAACAATGGATCTGATAAATTGTCAAGGTTATGGTTCATAAACCAAATCAATTTTCCACACCTATCTGAAATTATGGTAGTAGTACTCCTGATTTTTACTGAAAACTGTAACACCTCCACCCATTTACTATACCTCAATTAGTGACACAAGGCCAAGACCAAATATAAAGATATATACCTTTCAGAAATGTCAACTTTCAAAATACTGCTACATTTGATACCGTACATGTACATCTAGTAGAAATAGCAAAACATTTTTGTTACAGTTTGAGCCAATTAATTAACACACTCCGGACGTTTTTTTCTGTTTCAGATTTTTGACCCGACCCTGAAGAAGAAGA
Organism: Ophiothrix spiculata; assembly: GCA_000969725.1. NCBI lineage: Eukaryota > Metazoa > Echinodermata > Ophiuroidea > Amphilepidida > Ophiotrichidae > Ophiothrix > Ophiothrix spiculata. The sequence continues at coordinate 39,686 of JXSR01S067358.1, read as the reverse complement.
AAAAGAAGAAGAAGATGCCACTAGACTTTGATGCGGCCTTGGAAGGTGATGCAGGGCAGGACAAGGTGGAGGAGAACACAGACACACCCAGTAAAATTGACCAGGAACCTGCAGAAAAACCAGAAAAACACGAAGAAGAAACGAAAGGTAACGTCACTTCATTGCATGTAGTTAGAATGAGTCATGCCTTTTAATAAGGACATTCTTTTCAGCGCAGGGTTGAAACTGAAACACCCTCTTTTGATAGAAATTCAACACTGAATTCCCCTTTAAAATTTGCTGAGCTGAGGTTGGCACATGCCTGTCACTTTCAAATTTTGAGTGCCCTCCATCAAGAGCGAATCTGTCATCACCAACAAACAGTAAAGCCAATGAGAGCTTTTTATCACTCGCCTACTACATTTGATGTATTGATACTCACCTACAGCTCATTTGACAAGTTTTGGGGAGAGTGATTTAAAAACAAAAAATGCTGATTTAAAGCAAGATTATATAAGATTTGCTTCAATAGATGAATTGAAAAATTATGGCTAATTAAAGGATTCCCAAATTTTTTATAAAAAAATCACTTTTTCACCCATTTTTTTCCGAATTTTGGGGTTATTTATGGCCAAAAAAATTCATAGAAAAAAATTCTCCCAACCGACCGACCGACCCTACTTAAAAGGTCCACCCGCCCGTAAAACAGGTTTGTGGGGAGGGAGGGGGGGGGGGTTGTCGCCTAGACCTGAAAAAGTATGCAACGTTAGGTTAAAAATCATTTGGGCGGTTATATTATATTATACAACATGGTATCTACAAATGTATAGAGAAAAGTGAAAATTCCTGATCCCGAGGTGTTGGATGCGTGTGACTACTTCCCGACTCATAGCGGAGGGAAGTAGTCACACGCATCTAGTTTGTACATATTTGAAGGAAATGCACTTTAAAAAAACTAGCACATGTACTTACATGTACGTGTGTAGTTGAAAAGAAAGCTCATTTCTCATCTGATGCAACCGGGTTAAAAGATTGCATCAGTTTGTAGCCTTTCACTAGCCTGAAATATTCAGCCAAGGCACTATTTATAAACCTTTGTTGTTGACAAATTATTCTTGCTGATGCAATTTGTTTGATGTGTTATTTTAAGGGATGCAACATTAGATATCCAGAGGGGGGGGGAGGGGGGGGTAGGCTTTAATTTTTTTTTCCTGTTGTATCTTTGGATGATTTGCTTTCTTTTCTATCATACTAATGATTGAGGGAGGAATATGTTTTCGTCTAACTTCAAGGGAGGAATGATTTTCCCAAAAACATCTTACCCCTGGATATCTAATGGTGCGTCCCTAAAAATTGCATCGGCCCATCTGAAATTAACTCATGAATGAAACACACACAAAAATAGCAGACTATTTCTGTACTGATATAGGATGCCTATACTTGTGTAGTGCTCATTGTGTTTATTTTACTTGAATTTGAAACCTGTACTGATGATGTTTGGTTATATCTGCGTAGATCTGGACCTTGACTTAGAAGATTTCAGCAGCATGAAGAAGAAGAAAAAGAAGAAAGCTAAGAAACCTTTTGACATGGATGACTTGAATGATGCTGTTCCAGTAAGTAATGTAGGCCGTATTGGACGTACATGTAAATAGCACATAATTTAAGGGGACAGTTCGGTATTCCCGACAGGTTATTGATCCAACAGTTTTTTGTTCAGACAGTTTTTTTCTCCGACAGGTCATTTGCCCGAAATACAGTTGAATGTAAGTTTTTTATTATTTTGTTTTGTTCCGAAAAAATATATTCCGACAGGTAATTATTCCGAAAGGTTTTTGTTCCGACAGTGCAATATTCTGACAGGTAATTGATCCGACAGTTTTGTGTTCCAACAGTTTTTTCTCAGACAGATCGTTTCTCCGAAAATTCAGAGTATCAACCTGTCGGAGAAAAGAACTGTCAGAACAAAATACAATCCGATCAATTGATCCAATACAATTTATAAAATACGAAATCACCAATACACATAGAAAACATATATGGATGAAGCTAGAATGATACTTTAAGGAGCTTGGTCCGTTTTTCTCAACTTTTTGTTCAAATGTTTTCTGATTTTGGTACCAAAATGTTACTCATATTTTCTCATATATATCCAATGTGAAATTTAAGCATGTTTTCAAGATGTAAATAAAAATGTGTCTAAACCATAATTAATTTACACAACAAAATAGAAGCAGCTACGATTCTACGAAATACGTAATGGCTCATCATAAAATCAAAACAATTTGGTTGATTCAACTGAAATTTGAAAATTTTAACAATCAGAAGCTCAATTGGGCGAGTTATGAGTTATATTTTCTCCGACAGGTATTTGCTCCGACAGTTTTTTCTCCGACAGTTTTCTTCTCAGACAGGTCGATATTCCGAATTGTCGGAGAAACGACCTGTCAGAGAAAAAAACTGTTGGAGGAAAAAACTGTCAGAGTAATTACCCTAATTTAAATGCACAATTTAAGTTAGTATCATTGCGCTTGAACATTATTGCGCTGTTAGAAAGAAATCCAAGGAAATTGTCACAACCATTTCATCACAATTGAATCTCAATGCAAACCTTTCAGCACTTAGATTGTAGTATTCAGCAAATGTTCAGCTACCTATATAATGCTCTTATCATTGAATAATCAAGATGTAAAAGACCTTAGTTGGATTTGAACTCCTGACAGGTCTACTGTTTAGGAGTCCTGTGCTGATTTCTTGTCATCTAATTCATAATGGGGATAAAATGGTATCACTGCTCTTTGTAGAGCAATTTTCAATCTAGATCAAACCACTTTACTCTTTGCTGTAGATACATCATCTCAACCAATTCACTTCACTTTAACAGCTTTTGTCATCATTTTGGGGCAAGTCGAAGCTTATGTTTTTATACTGTTTTTTGATGTCCCATACATAACCTGTGGCTTGGTACATTGTATCTCATGAAAAAAAGAACCTTAGCACAGAACTACATGTAATATGTCCTGGTAGTTATAAGGGAGAGTATTGTAAAAAATAGTTTGAAATCACTCGGGCATATATGAGAACCATTAAGGAGTTTACATTTTTACGTATGAGACATGTTACTGATGTTTATCATAGCTTGTGATATTACGCAATATTTTTAATTAAGATTGCTGATTTCCAATTTTTAGAATATCCTCTTTTGATTAAAATTGTTGGGATTTTACCATTAAGTTGTGCCAAAACATGAGTAGAATATGAATGATTTATATCATTGACCAGGTGCATGGTAAATATATGGTATCATTAAAAGACTTTTTCGTATTCTTTCAGGAGGTGGGATCCAACACACAAGCCAGTGAAAATGTTGAGCAAACCGAAGATGGTACTGCAACCCCAGATATCACAGAAAATTTAGAGGAATTAGATTTTACAAAAACGAAGAAGAAGAAGAAAAAGAAGAAGAAGGATGTCGAGCTAGAATTAGAAAATGTGGAGAATGAAGAAGATCGAGATGGTAAGAACCTAAGGTTCTGTAAGGATCATGGGTGCTGCATCGGAAGCCACATTTGTGTGCGAGGTCAAAGGTCACATACAAAGGTCAAAGGTCATATGAGGTCAAGTTGCAAAATAGGCTGAAATTGTCAATTTGGCGGCAACATTTGAAAAGAGAAATCCAATTGGAACCAAACTTGTTTTATAGATATAATATAAGAACCCTCTTATGTTAATGTGGTGAATTGGAACCAAAATTGTTTTATAGATATAATATAAGAACCCTCTTATGTTAATGTGGTGAATGGTCACATGCCATGGTCAAAGTGAAAGATCATATGAGGTCAAGTTGTAAAATAGGCTGAAAATGTCAATTTGGCCTAATTTGAAAGTTTAAGTCCAAATAAACCAAACTTGGGTTTTGGATAATATAAGAACACTCATATGTTGATGAGGCCAAAGGTATAACAAAGGTCATATGAGGAATTTATACATGTAAGCTAGGCTTCAAATGTCAAACTGGTCTCATTTGTCTCTAACCCAAACTTGGTTGGGATCAGGTCGGCCAGGGGATCATGTGGTTCCAAGAACCAGTATTTTTGACCTTTACCCCAATATCACTTTGCTGTTCATTCTTTTTTTTTTTATATCTTATTTTGTGTGATATGGCCTCTCACACCCCTGCATACATGAAACAGCTAATTTCAGTTTAATAGATGGCCCTTTTAATACAAAGTATTACTTCAATAAATTTCTCTCTGTTTTCCCTTTTGTTATTCAGAAGAAGACAAAGAAAACAAAGACACTAGTGGCACAGCATGGGCTGGAACTGAACGAGATTACACATACGATGAGGTGAGGTCTATAATTTTTCTTCAAATCACTTGCGTTTATCTGTTTATGGGGTTTGGACAATTTGAGGCCCAATGAAGTTGCACCTCAAGTGGCTTCTAATGTTTAATACACATATGTGATGACTCACACCGAAAAGGGAGACTTTGCGACGATCTGCAGACTGAGATATCAGGCTTTGAAGTTGAGAAGTGGTAAAATTTTCGTCTGGGGGTGAATTTGAGATTTTGTAATATTATGAATCTTCAAAGTTTAAAAAATCTTCCTACCAAGCCGTTTTCTATAAAATTGCGAAAAAAGATGATTTTATGACAATTTTCTAACACTGTGTCAATCTCCTTTTCGCAATTTTGTGATCGGAAGAAAACACATCCTCGAAAACAGGCCGTTTTCTCAGTTCAAATTTTGTATCTTCGGAACGGATTGTTATATCGAAATTTTTGAGGTACCACATTACTTGTAAAACTCTAAGCTTTCACATGATGCCAAAAACTCAATTTTGATGTCGGAACCAAAGTCCCCCCTTTCGGTGTGAGTCATCACATATGCTCATGTTGATAGTTAGATATTTGTGGGATTTCCAAGCCTATATGCTCTAAATATAGAATAATAAATTGATGGCATTCATTTTCTCTGATTTACGGATTTTGAAGCATGGTGTTCATTTGTAATAACTTTGAGGTTGAGCAAATTTTTCAAAAGTTAACATCATTTCAAGTTTTGCACCAAGATACACAGTTTAACCTTTTCCTGTCGTATGCCATATGGGATACGGCATAAATTACTGCCAGCTCAGGCGTATGGGGTACGGCATAACTAACACTATAGTATTTATTAATTTCATGACCTCTCGCGGAATAATATTTGACTGCTTCTCAATTAAAATGTCAAAAAATGAAACAATTAAGATACTTCAATTAAACAATGCAATATGAAATCTTCATATTTTACTACACATCTTAGCCCAATTTCAAGCTTTAGAGTAGGTTCTTTGGATACCCCTTGAGCAAATAGTCCTCATATTTGACACGGCTTGCTTCTCAGTAACTATTTAGTGGTGTTTAACGAAATGAATAGTCCTATGCAAGACATTTTTCAATGGTTTCCAATTTTCAATCAATGAGCCCCATAACTGATGATCCATTGTTATTTCCAGTTATTAAATAGGGTATTTGACATCATGAGAGCCAAGAATCCTGACATGGTGACAGGAGAAAAGAAGAGGTTCGTCATGAGACCACCACAAGTTGTGCGAGTCGGAACCAAGAAGAGCTCCTTCGTCAATTTCACAGATATCTGTAAAATGTAAGCACAATGTAATTTATTTCTTTATAAACCCTTAAAGCCACATGTAAATTCATACTTTAACGCAAACACAATTCCGATTATTTGCACTGTAAAAGACATTGGGGATTGAATCACTCTCTAAATACACACACACAAACAGCTGCAATCTACACATGCTGTCCGCATTTGTGTTAATTGCAGCTTAAGAATTTGTTTTCTGTAAAGATTATATTTCAAAAAGGAATTTTAATGTCTGCTACCATTGCCATGTAATGCACCTATCACTTGTAATTCCGGCCCCCGGGTACCCGAGCACTAGCGGGGAACTCGTCATGCTCGTGCGGGGAAGTTGTGCATGCTGATGTCCCTGCCAGGCTGGGAACGCGTGCGGGGATGCGGCAGTGGCTCGATGGTGACCATTTAGGCGGGGTATTTGACTGGGACGTAAATCTATGAAATTTGAGCCCTTTCCCTGTGGTATTGGGCCGGGACTTCGTCGGTGACTCAGATTTGAGGATGCCCCGCCCTACGGGGAAGTCGGCGGAGTGTTAGGCGGGGACTCGTCAAATTGTGATGAACGAGCTCGGGCGCATTCCCCGCTAGCGCCCGGGTACCCGGGGGCCGGAGTTACAAGTGATAGGTGCATAACTTATGGGTTTCATTTTCAAACTGTCTGTTGCCACAAGGCCAAATTATGACTCTGTTTGTATGTTCATGCAGAACAATCATGTTTTACAGTCTACTTATAATCTGAGTGACTCTTTAGACAATGTTATAGCTATAGATGTTTCTGTTGGTTGTTTCAACTTTGTGTCTGATGTTTCCTCGCCTTGCACCAATGAGGTCCCAGGTTCAAGTCCCGCACCCGGCGCTTTATGTGCATTTGGTTTTCAGTCCATGCTTCTGTATGTTTTTCTCCAGGTACTCCGGTCTTCCTCCTGCATTCAAAACTGACTTTTAAAAACATCTTGGAGCCCAGTTAAAGATACGCTTCCTTTAGCTTACTTGGTACCAAGTACCAAGTTGGGTTTCCTTGACGAAAGCCTAAACAAGGTGATTTTTTTTTCAAGAATGCAACTCAAATCCACTATTTAGATCAAAAATTGAATGCAAAGATTAACACAAAATATTACTGAAATAAAAAACATTGAGCAATCCACAAGTTTATCTAATACCTTTTGCTACCAGCAGCTCACTTCACTTTGAATGAAATACCATATCAACATGTCCAATTTAATTGTTTTCCACCTGACAAACCCTGTAAAATTATATATGACCTCTCTTCTAAAAGTTTAACAAATCATTGTAGGCCTACTCAATAACTGACATATGACCAAACAGGCTTAGAATTTCGGCGAGAACCTGAGAACCAGGTCTTGCAGACAATCAACAGTGTGGTTCCCACAAAAGTGCTATTGAATAGTAAAAATAAGGGATGTTTAACCAAGTTTATGCAAATGTTCATTGCATCTGTTCTTCCATATTATTTTTCATTTAGTTTTATTCCTTTTTGACTATCATCTGCAGATAAAAAAAATTGTACTTTGCATGAATGCACCCTTTCTTGGTACATGTGTAGGTCAAGCAATTGTCACCCAGCTTACAGATGAAAACTTACAAATTATGTATTGCCCTGATGTCAATTTTGCATGGGTGGAAAATCTTCAACCAATTAGGATGCCTGAAAAATATCGTAATTTAACATCACATCTTTTAAAGAGGTGCATTTTCACAGTACTGAAAAAAAATCAATATTGACAAGGGAAATTTTATGGGATCCAATGGTTCTTGCAACTATTAACTTTTGTTCTCATCATCTGCGACAAAATTCTTGCCCTGATCAAAGTATTAGAACAGTTTTGCCACACTGATATAAAATTACTGAACGGTAAATGCGATATATATATTCAAAAAATCCTTAGTTGAATTGGACGAGTGGGTGCAGTATATTACAAAGCGCGATAAATTTGTATTTCAAGGAAAAAAACCAGGTCTAAATAACGAAAAACATATTGACTTTGTTTTTGTGCAGGTTACATCGACCGACAGAGCATTTATTGGCCTTCTTGCTAGCTGAGTTGGGAACCAGTGGCTCTATAGATGGCAACAACCAATTAATCATCAAAGGCAGATTCCAACAGAAACAAATTGAGAGTGTTCTTAGGCGATATATAAGTAAGTTGATTAGGAAAAAAAATAATTGTTGTATTGGAGTAACCCGCCCGACCCTACAAAAAACACCCTACCCTAGACATTTCAAACAAAAAACAAGAAAAAAGAAAAAAACAAGGGGGGAAACGCTAAAAATCGCCGTCTGGTCTCCCTTGAAACTTCATGCAGTGCTCCTTCGATACCTCAACAATGCAACGAGATGGATCTTGACCAAGTTCCCTGTGATGGAATAAACCTGTGGAGTTGAATATAGCGATTCCAGGGGAGTTGGTCAAGATCCATATTATTGCCTCGACAA